>VURO01010540.1:2778-17161 GCA_015108175.1 Pelvicachromis taeniatus
TCGTTGCGCCCCAGGCTGCTGGCATTTGGCACTCCATTAGGAGCAGCCCCGGACCTGTGCTTTGGTTACACTCTGGGAAACGTCACAGTCAGCCGCTGTGCGTTCACCTGGCCATCTGTCAACACCTGCTCTGAAAGCAACAGCAGCAGCAGCAGCACACCCAAGACACACCAGGGATCACTGGCAAGCAATTCACTGCTAGAATTCCTATCTAAAAAGGTCCTTTGTCCTCCAGCACTGGGGCCTGTTTCAAGCACTGAGGAAAGCACTGCAAGACAAGTTCTCAGTCATCAAGAAGAAGAAGAAGGTGAAAACAAAGTGCGATGAATCATCGACAATCTGAAATACAGTAGAGAAGACACAGAGACTTCCAAAAAAGTGACAGTGTTTGCTTTGTGTGAGTTTACATCTATGTTAGGTTGGAAGAACAAGTTTAGAAATCAGCAGCTGTCCTCATCGAAGTACAGTGCTGAGAGATTGAAATCACTGATTCATTATATACTCATCCCGAGGCATTACGCTTGGAATAGGAACAGGTCAGAGCTGGCACTATACTAAACATTTTACCGACACAGAAGCATTGCTTTTTAGGTCAAATTTTTACTTTGTCTGTGCAACCATAGCAACAAGCACAAACTTTCCTATAAAACAATTCATCTTACGTGGGACTGGGTGGACATAGCAATTAGTTTGACCAGCGGTGTGCCACCGTGCAGCCAAACAATGCCATCTTGAGGCAAGCCACCAGCATTTATATTTGAGCGTAGCATTTTGTCCCATAACAGAACTGCTAATGCCACTTGGTATCTGACTAAGTTAGTCTGACCTTTTCAGGGTGGAACCAGTAGCTGCGTAAGCGTTCTCAGTGTGCCTCTGTCTTATGCTTGAGGACACAAGGCATTTCCTTCCTCGGCTTTTTCAAACGCTTTCTCCCTCGCTTTTGTTAGCATGGAGTCTTGGGTTTGACAGATTATCTGGCAAAAAAAGGCTACGGTCTGGGTGCTCTGGAGAGATTTACTTCTCTTTAAACATGCACTGCATAACATGCAGTGCTTGTGCTGTCTTTGAGCCTAGTTCTTTTAACATGCGTGCACTTTTTACCTGGATATTAAAGGTCTAACAATAAGAGCTCGAGAATATTTTAATTTAGCAGTAGGAACCAGGGTTCTTATTTATTTATTTATTTTTACTTTTGTTTGCTTTGTGTGTGGGGTTTTTTTTTTTTTTTTTTGGTCATCTATGCGTCTGCTTTAGTCTGACAAAGTCTACATAATTAAGGCAGCAAATTATTTGGATGTTAATTTTTCCTGTAATATTAAACATTCATAAATAAGCAACAACCATTAAATTCTTGGGAGTTTAAACACTCAAAAACGTGAGCCGATCTTTTTCGACAGGGCCCTGCAGGCTTATTTTGTCAGATTTGATTGGCAGTGCGTAAAAATGCACCAGCTGCCATTTGACTTTAGGTAACATGTTGTAATGTAACTTAATCCTGATTAGTGCATGGGAGAATGTGACTGTTTGCCAACTGAGGCCCACACACACTAAGATGGTGAGAATTGTGCAGAAAAATGACATAAATATCATGTGAAATAACAAAAAAATCAGTCTTTCATAGATACTATACATTGTGTGTTTGTTTAGTTAGCTAAGAGACATTTTGCATATATCACTCTTGACTCACCCCTGACAACCAGGTGGGCAGAGGCAGTGACATTGTCAACAGGGGTCTGTGCGGTGCAGGTGTACTGTCCCGCATGTTTCAGCTGAGCATTCTTGATGACCAGCTCACCATTCGAGCTTCCATTCTGATCAAAACAACACAAGAGACAAAAGAAGTACACACTATGCATCAGCCAGGCAAACATCATAAAATATGGAAAAATTGCATATTAGTATTAGTCTAGTAGCTGAAGGAATCAAGGTGAATTGAGCAGGGCGTTACACAAAGCCTCTTTTCGCATTCAGAAATGTCAAGCTCAGCACACTGAACAGTCAATGTTCTGACTGAATACGAGATTCAACATTAAAAATACATCAAACTTGCAGTCTTGCTAATACCACACAAACAGTATCAAATGGAACTGAACCCTGTTTTTACGAGGGGAAAATCATCCCTGCATGCAAAAATCAGGATGTCATCAATCACAGTCATAATATAGTGTTTGCCTAGCAGGCGGAGTGACAAATGAGAAAGGCTAACCACTAGCTTATGGTTAGTGGCTTTAAGAGGGAGAGAGAGAGAGCGAGCGAGAGCGAGAGCGAGTGGGTCATGTCAACAGTAATAGATGTTAGCAGAAATTACTATTAAACTGATATACTGTGCACTTTTCCACCGGGGGAAGGTATGTGAAATGAATTTTAGAGTCATATTCATTTATATGCGACTGTACTTTTCCATACCAGGTATTCCAACTAGTGCATTAACCTGACCTCAGATATGCTTACGATGTGCATGTGTGCAGGGCCCAAATGATTGTGTCTAAACTTGGGTTATTCAAAAACAATTAATTGAACAACATGATGGCTCACTGTGGTGCGTTCGTAATGTTGGCTGTCCTTGTGTAGGTCAATGACTCGGCCATCGAGGGACCAAATGAAGGTGATATCTAGAGACTGATCGTGTGATGCTGCACACTGCATCCAGGCATTCTCTCCCACTTTAATGTCAGCATTAGATGGTGCCAAGGTGATCTTCGTAGAGTCTGTGGGGGAAAAAAACAGGAAGCTGAATAGGTCTCAGTGATTAAAAAAAAGAACAAGTTATTTAACTTATAGGTGATTTGATTAAATGAAAATCAAAGAAAGAGCAGATTCTTTATGTGAAAAATAGACTAAAGCAGTTCTAAGGATGATAAAATGTAGAGCATCTGGTTGGGGTGTAAAAAAAAGCTAAAACTGAAATATCAGAAATAGCCAGAAGAGGGCAGAAAAGAGCTGCACATCTATACCAACCAAGCTAAGTGTAAAAACAGAGCAAGATGTTTGACAGCTTTGAGTACATATCTAAAGAAAACAAACAACAAAGAAAACAAAGCTCATATCAGTCTCTGGGGATTTTTTTCTTATTTTCCATTAGACAATCTCAGTATTTTCTTGTTCTTTTTCACTGAAACATGTGGGGGCTAAGCTGAATCTAAAGCAGCAACCTCACGCCTTTGCCCTTGGGTAACGACTGAATGTGGTTGAAGCGACAACTGAAAGCTCGTATGCTATCACCCTGCAAAGAGGGTCATAACTCAACGATAGCAGACATTTGGAGGTCGCAACTGCTTGGTGGGACTAAGAGTGGCAGGAATGATTGCCAGCTAAGGTTGACATCAGTCAGAGCAAAACACAGCTGTCCTGGAAACATCAGCGATACAAAGAGAAGCATTAAACACTGTTCTTCAGCTGGAACTTGCCCATAACCAACAGGTCGCCGGTGCTGTTGGCCTTGCCCCGGTCATTCTCTGCAAAGCAGGTGTATCTGCCTTCATCTGCTCGTGTCACATTGAGGATCTCCAGGCTTCCATCCTCCAAGATGAACACCCTGTGGAGAAACCAGAAGTAATAGTTCACACGCTCAGGAGATGCAGTATGCATGCAGTATAAACTTATTAGCACAATATGAAGGTCAATAGCGCAGTGTGTAGTCCAGGGCAGGGATATGTGGATTATAAAAAATGATGAAAGCACTCAGAATATGTGTCAGCTCCTTAATGGATATTGAGTTTGCCAAGGGGGAAAAAAGTAGGAGAACTTTAAGCTACTTTAACTTCTACTAACAGCAAGGCAGCAGTGGCTGATTAATTCTTTTCTGCATGTTTCATATTTGTGCATGAGAAACAGCCTGCCAGCTGCCACATTGCCATTCCACACCCACCCAGAGTATTAGGATACATATGTTCCACAGTGACTTCCCTGCTGCCCCTCCTCTAAGTGAGTCCCACTCTAAGGTTGTTGAAAAATGTGTTGGGGGTCTTACAGATTACAGATTAGGCTTGTTTTGCCAGTGAGGAGCACAACACAGGGGTTTCCACACCAGGCTGGCCACACTAATCTTGAGAATGAGCTTAATGTTAGCCAGTGATGACGGCAAAGCTGTGCTCAGCAGCCACTGACAAACAACAACATTAAAGAATTTTTCTGTGGACAGTGTATAGGAGATTTAGAAGATCGAGAGATTATTTAGATCCCCCCAAAATCAAGTCAGTGTACATTTTTCACAACTAAGTCAGCAACAAATGACATTATATACCAAAATACTTTAATAATATGTATAAATGTAACCCGGATGTGTCAGACAGTCACTGAAAACAGTTTATGGTTGATGAATATTGGAATTAAAACAACAAAAGAACACTCTTTTAAACCAGCCTTTGAGAATGTATAAAATACTCACAGACTTTATTCGAGGCAAACAGAAAGAGGCTGCTCACCTGGTAGTGTTGGAAAGCAGCTCAGTGTCTTTGCTCCAGGAGAAGGCGGGCTTTGGGGCCGCTTTGGGTCGACATTCAATCACCACCCGGCCATTTTTGGCTGCCAGCACTCTTTTCACTGGGTTGTGTTCAAATGTGGGAGCGCAGGCTGGGGAGTGACAGTGTCGGTTATTCATGTCAAACATGGTAGAGTACAGATTAAACACGGGAACGCACGCTGTCATGATGTCAGGGTAGCGAGTTAACATAGCACCTATTCTTTAGCGTGAAACGTGACACAGCCGTGGGTGCTGTGATGGTTGTTGGACTCACCAAAAACACGCAACTCTGCGTTGGCATAAATGACTCCGTGGCGATTTTCTGCTATGCACTGGTACATCCCTGAATCATCAAATGTCAAACTGCTGAATCTCATCTCTTTCCTGTCAACCTGTGGAGTGTAAAGTAGATCAAAATAAAGCACTGTCTATTTTTTTCCCATAATGTTTGAGTTCTATTACAAAGCAAATGACCATGATTAAAGTGTTGATGGCTGATATGCATTAAAACTACCGATGACGGCTACTGCAGTTCATCTGCCTGGCAGAGGATTTCATTAATGCATAATGATACATCCAGCAACCTCCCCCACCTTTCTGTCACTGGCTGCTGCTCTCTAGAGCATTTTTGAGCCTGATGACAGTTGTTTCTATGGAGCATTACACAACACATGCTGGCACCTGCTCAAAAACAAAAGGTGCTTTTTATTGAACTCTCCTGACACCATGTGTACCCACAGTGCCAGCTTCCTGTCTCTGCTGTGCTCCTGTAACAACCCTTGGCTACATACAGAACAGAGAAGAGACTAAGACAGCCACTGGGAGGGCTCTGTGCATTTCAGAGTTATAGCTCATTTGCATGCACAGTTACAAGCCAATAACGATTTATGAGTCTGAATAATACCGGTTCTCCATTTTTCAGCCAGCGGATGTGTGGTTTAGGTTTGCCACTGGCTTTGCAGGACATGGTGTAGTCACTCCTGAGGTCTTTTTCTGTGCTGCTGACGTGCTCCACCCATTCTGGAAAAGCTGCAAGTGAGAAAATTTAGTTAAGGGGTTTGAGAAAAATCTTACGATTAACGCTGTCTGGAGAGAGTGCTAATAATAGCACAGTGCTGACGAGTTGATCCCACAAAGCACACCTAGGAGAGCATTAATACAACTGATAAAGATAAAGAGTGTTTAAACTACAATCAGAGTTAAGACAAGAAAATTCCAAATGACCTTCCACGGACACGCGAGCGGTGTGGTAGTCCTTTCCTTTTGAGTTTATCGCCTCACACTTATAGGTGCCACCGTCTTCAAATTGCACGTTGTACAGATGCAGTTGAGTCCCCGTCATCCGCACCTCGTGGTTTGACGGCAGATGTCCGTCTATCTTCTTCCAGCGAATCTCAGGGACAGGACTGAAAAGGGCACACAGAGGAGAAAAGCGCACAAGCAGGCCTCAAGTTGTAATGCTTGTCATATGCTCCACTGGGCTTAAGTTATCATATTGAAACATGTAAATCATGTGACTTAAAAAGAGCGAACTTTGCTCGTCAGCTGCTTTTAAGAGTGCATTGGAGAGGTGCTGACAGACTGCTATGTTGTGATCTGATTTCATTGTAAACGGAGCAGAACAGCCACTAAAACTGAGTTCATAGTCACTTCAACTTTCCTTTAAGAGTCATTTTCATTCTGATTCCCAACGTAACAAATGACCCGAGGCATCTCATAGTAACGCGAAAGGTAACCTTCCACATCCCTATGGTACGCGCCGGATAACCTTATCCCTAACCTTAACCACAACCATAATCACATTAGTGCTTTCCAAAGCAATTCATGATGAGAAAGTAAAATAAATGTACATGTCTGGATTCATCACAAACGGTTCTCATGTTTCCGAACATGTAACATACAGAGGTGGCTGAAAGCGTCACATACCGTCGGCATGGGATGTTTTGGGATGAGAACGTGTTGTTTTATTGCAGGCTACCTCTACATTGCTGGCTAGTATGAGATTCTACAATCAAGCATTTAGTTAACCCATATTCTCTCTTACTTACTTTCCCAAAGCAAAGCACTCCAGGGTGACATTCTGCCCCACCAAAGCAGTGGTGTCAGGGAACTTGACTCTTAGGTCCGCCGGGTATTTCCTGATAGGACCTGAGTGGAAAAGCAACAAGTTAACCCACTTTATAGACGCTAACAAAACAAGTACAAAACAAGTACAAAACAAGTACAAAACAAGTACAAAACAAAGTAATTTTGCGTTTGTTTTCAAGGTTTTCTTCGAAAATCTCACACCAGATTCACGATAAGGTGTATATATGGACCTCTTACATCCCATACTATGTGTATGATTAGGTTATTTCTTTCTGTTCCCACTAGATTTCTATACTTGTAATATGAATTTTAAAAACTCGGAACCTCTACTGCCTCTGGTGTGTCAAGGTCCAGATGTTACAGTGTAGCGTGTAGGAGTGCCCTGAATTTCTGAAAGTCTTAACCAGTCTGCTGTTTCTTTATCAATGGAGTTACTTTAAGTTTAGTTACTGTGCTGTAATAATTAGTAATCACATGGTTAAAACACAAGATACGAGCAACAATAATGCCGTTGCTAACTATTGAACACACATGGGACACAGTGAAACCTGGACAGAGGTTTAACATACCAAAGTAGTATATTCAGAGCATTAAAGTCAGCAGTGCTTATAAAAGGTAATAAAAGCTTTATTCAAAGCCCGAAGCGCATGAGTCATGTTTACATGCTTAAAAACATTAACAGAATGTATAAAATTCTGTATTCACATTTATAAAACCTGGACTAAAGCACACACACACACACACAGAGACATAAAAAACTAGATAGAGGTAAATAATGCAACATCATACCCAGAAGACATGGCATAATACATGTATGCCTGAGAGAGCCCACACAACTGTTCAGCTGTCCCCGGCCCCTTTCATGGAACAAATCCTTCTAGCTTGTGTTCTACTATTCAACACATACTTGCCACAGGTAAAACTAGCTCCAAGTTTGACAGCGATGAAAGTAAACATCTAATGGATTCTTTAAAATCCCTTAAGGAAAAATGCTTAGTTTGGTATTTGAACCTCTTACATCAAGCTGTTCAGATACGTACGGCCTAAATAAATAAGAGCAAGTACGTCTCTTTAGTTTCCATCCTTGGCTTTGGCACCGTTTATGTTTCCGCGTGTCCATCGTAGCCAGCTGGCTCTGTCTCAAAACAAGCATCATGTGTCAGTCTACTACTGAGTTCATTTAGTTCTGTAGATTTATTTTAAAAAGTCAATACCAGGGACATGACCTTAATGCATTTAGAACAAGCAACGCTGTCATTAAACGCAGTGCTACAGTAGGGACAGGGGGAAAGAAATGCAGCCGACGCAGCATTTTAGTCACTTCCTATCTTCAAGCATCTCTTAACACTTGAGGTCTTGGTCTATAATCACACTTCATTGGCAAAAGAATGTGAGAATTAATACAGGAAACCACATCTGAGGAAGTGTGGCTATTATAGTAGACACATATGTAATCCCTGTTGAATCCCTCTGTTTTACTGACATAATTGCTGTGCATTGCAAGCGTAAATTGGCATTAAACACAGTATTTTACCCGTGAAGTCTTGGAAACGTTTGCTTAATTTTGTATTACATTTTCTATTTGTGCTTTCTGTTAAGCTGCAGAAACCAAAAGCCTGTAACTTCTACTTTAGCAACAATCCGAGTCAGAAGTAATAACAAATAGACAACAGGAAGTAAAAACCGAGGTACTGACGTTCAGGCACAGGCTCGAGGGGGATGTAGTTGGAGAAGACACTCTTGGAAATAGATGGGCTTGAGGCGATGCAGGAGTAATTTCCTCTGTCCAAGGAGTCCACCTTAGAGATATAGAGGTTGCCTGTTATCTGGGAGACAAAACGGCGCTTGTCCAGTGCGATGAAGGTCGGGAATTCATTGAGGATCCAGCGGAATGACAGCTCGGCTGAACAGAAAGAGGAACAGCACCTGTCAATCAAGAGTCTGGGCATACTGCTTTTGAAACAGCGAAGGAGGCTGGATGTGAAGTAAGGGAACCCTGAATGATCTGGTGAGCTTGTGAAGACAGTGATCTCTTTATCTTAATAGCTTAGAAGGTGAACCCTGTCCTTAACAACAGTATACAAAATATCTTATTAATTCATACACTTTCACTAAAACAGCAATGAGGATATGTGCATGGAATGACTGACTTACTGTGTCAAGGACCAGACTAAAAATCAAAGCAATGCTAGCAAGTTTGTTCATTTTCTATATGACCTATCTTGGTCCCAGAGTTTTGTGGGTTCCTGATTAGTATCGGGTTTTTGTGAAAGGATTATGTTCTATTCTATATTGTTCATGGTCTTCTGTTTATCACGTTATTGTAGTGCTCTTGTTGCTCTTTGGTATTCTGTTGTTCTGTTACATTTCAGCAATAAAGTTTTTCTTCTGCCTCTCCCATGTCCTCTCACACATCCTCTTTACAACACGACTACTTTTAACTAGATGTTAATGCTGGAAATATTAGGGCTCATTATTTTTTAGGAATATCCAGCAAGTGCAGGCTCAGGCTTCACATGTTGTACCTGGATAATGCGGTGGGGGTGCGCAGAGCAACACGGCCCCCTGTCCTTCTTTGACATACACTGATGACCTCTCCTCCGATGAGAAAAGATCGAGATCTGAGAGGGGGGGGAAAGAAAAAAAAAAATCACATCCTGACATGTTTTAAAGATCTCTATAAAACGACACCTACGGCGTGCGTTTTGTAGAAAGATCAGCACTTCTTTTGGAAATGAGCTGTAATCTCTGAGCACATTAGCATTTCACAAATTACATTTGCCATACTGATTTTGATTTGTCCCAGTTGTCCTTGCCATTTTGCATAATATGCATGAAAGTACAGCAAGGCAGCGCTGTTAAAATTAGGAGATGCTTTACACATCACAGTGTAAATGGAAAGCTTACATCCAAACTGGACAGAGGCCTCTCTGCTTACGACCGTGCCATACGTGTTGGTAGCCAAACAGGAGTATTTTCCCACATGTTCAGTCTTATCAGGGTTGCTGATGACCAAGTTCCCTCCTGCTAAGCTGTAGTGACTGCCCTCTGCATTTAGGTCAATTTCCATGTCGTCCAGCTTCCACCTGCAATGCAAACGATCAGGGTTAGCATAGCAGCAGTGTTTGAAAGGTGTCAGAGTCGAGTTCTTTTTCTCGTTGCTTCTATTAGATTTTACATGGAGTAACACGAGCAGATAACTCATCTGAAGCACTGACATACATTACAAGTCTGACAAGTGACTGTACTTAAGCTGATCTTCTACTGTAAGAGTTTACCAGATTTCACAAACTGAGGGCTGCTCTATTAAAAAATGACAAATTTTAATGCTTTGAAAGGCAGAACAGAGTGCGCTATAAATGAACCCTCTTAAACACTCAATGCCAGCTGCGGTCGAAGCTAATTCCTTCCCCTCTGACATCTAATTCTGGGCTCCCTGACAGTGAAACCGATTTAGGGGATGTGGAGCAATCGAATTTACATGTATTTCCAACTAAATTGAAACAGATGATATAAAACACTTCAATTTTGAGCTGTAAAAGAAAGTGCAAAAAAGAAAATTTTTAAATAACAAAAAAAGAAGGTATTTTTGCTAAATTTGCATGAGTGTTTTATTTGTTATTAGGGCTTTCCTCTGTGTCTCCTTCTGAGTTTACCTGATTATAAGCACAAAGAGAAAACAAATATGTGCTGCACATAAAAATTGTGCCACACACACACACACACACACACACTTGGATTTCCATCAAAGTTAAGGTAACATCTTTGTGACCACGCAGTTTGATAGCAGGTCCTAAAACAGTCTGAGGGATTGTGGGAAGTGAGAGGCACATAACATGCACAGCGTGTAGTGTATATGCGGAGCATATGTTACTTGTATGTGGCAGGTGGATTGGCTCTAGCCCGGCAGTTCATGGTAATTTTGGCCTCGGGTGACTCCTCAGGGTAGATGGTATCCACCGGCTGCTCCTCAAACACTGGTCCGTAACCTGTGACTTCATCTGCTGGCAACAAAGAAGACCAAGGGCTAATAACTGCGAGCAGCCTTACAGAGAAGTGAAATGAAGTTTCAAGAGCATTACATTTGTCTCCCATTTGTCAGCTGTGGTGGCAGTTCATTCAAAAACAGGAGAACTGGATTGAGAAATAACACAAGGTTGTGAGATTGCCTCTGTGAGGACCTGCCATTGAATACGTCAGCCCAATTTGCGGTTTTCACAGACACGCACACCTCTAGCGCTTAGACGCCGGGTTTAGATAAATCCTAGTTGTAGCTGTAACTAATCTAATTCTTGAGTCCGCACAAACTCTCTTTCAGGCACTGACACAGGGTAATAAGCCTCTGCTTTATTCCAAGCCACAAACTCACACTAATTATGGCAGAGATGTGCTCACTCAGGTGCCAAACCAGAGTGACGCATTTATCAGTTGCCAGTGGATATGTTATTGTTCCACACTAATACAAATCCTCCAAGTGGAAATGCCAACGTTACTTAGCATAATCCAAACCTGCTTTATACCGCATGTGTCATCCTCGGTGCTGCGGAGAAACGCAGCACAGGAAATTTCCGATTTCAGCGCTCTCCTTGATGAAAACGCTTTTCTTGGTTCAAGCTTCCCTTTACAGCATCGTCAGGCACAGGTAATTAGCCCCAATTACTCATTAAAACAGACAGAGATCACGAGCATGGCATGAATAAGACATAAACACAATGCCAGGCTATGAATAAGCAATGAGGCGAAATGTTCCCAAATGCTGATTATTCTCTCAGATCAAGAGCGTGTGTAGGTGACTGCGGGAATACAAATGTGCGGGCGCGGACATGTGTGTTATTCCCTCGCGTCTCTGAGTTCTAAGAGAGCACAGCTGACACCTCAATGAGGAGAGGCCGACTCTTTCAGACGGCGATATCGTGCGCCTCTTCGATCCCGGGCAGTATTTACAGATTCGTTCACTCTGAAAATGTCATATCGACAGACTCGGCGACCTTTAGAAACCCAAACAAAGGACGGTTATATTTATAAAATCCTTTACATCACAAAAGCAGTCAGATATATTTGTGTAGCGTGACAACAAAATATAACCAGAACTGTATACATTCCAGCAGTCAAATATGTGTTTGCTGGCTATTTCTGTCAAGGAATATCCAGAACGCATCGTGCAGTTTAACACCAGTAAATTAGATGCATATTTTTCTGCCTCGACTGTCACGAACAGAAAAAAGTAGGAAGGCAGAATTATAACCACGTTTGCAAGTTAGCTATACCCTCCGCAGCCAACCGGAAGGCAACAATTAAGACGTTAGGAGACAGGATCATCTCCCACTCACACTACAGCAGCCAACCATGTGCAAGTACTTGACATTGATGTAAATCCCAAGGACTCTGAATTACCAGTGAGAGAGAAATTACACATCTAATAAATGGGCCATTGTGGGGCTGATGGAAAGCAAATTAAGTGAGGATCTATGTTCTGGGAACAAGAGAGGGGAAAAAAAGGAAAGAAACAAAAAATGTGAAAGAAACATAGGATTGAGTAGAGTAAAGGGAATCTAGTGACCCTTTTCTATTGCTAGGCTTATGTTGTGCAGCATCAGTGTCAGATAAATGCTGTACATGAAAAAAAAACTGCAAATGTGAGACTGTGGAGGTTGGAGGGGAGTCACTGAGGCTGCACTGCAGTGCTGAAATAGCAGCTGAAGTGTAACTCAGACATGAGCACTGGTGCCATTCCTATGCTTTTCCTGTAATGGGGGATGTGGCAGATGGTGGAATGGGGCTGTAAAACAGGCCGCACAAGACCCACAGCCTGGAGACACACACGGGCCTCTTACATTCGCCCTGCCTCCTTTCATTTTCTCTGTCTCAAGCTCTCCCTGGATTGCCTCTGTCCCTTCTCCACCTTGCCAATCTAAAACCTGCTGCCATGGATTTTTAGCTTTCCTTTGATTTACTTCCAAAACTACTTGGGTCTCTGAGCATTCAAGTTGTTAGGGTTGCTTTATTCTATACATGTTCTGTTTTGTTTTTTTAGTGACATGTCTTGACAGTTTTGGCATTTTTTATATAACCCAAATATGCACCATTTGCACAAAATCTAAGGATTTCTAGAGGATGAAAAATACTGATATCATTATCACAGGTGGGATTTGTGGCTCTGAATGAAATACAGGATGGACTGCCGCAACATGTGTCTTGCCAATTATAATGCATCGTAATAACTTTAATAATCAATTGACTTTTTTATAAAGTGCCGTATGTTCAGCTTAATACTTCCCACATGAAATAGGCAATATAGCTGCTAATCACTCACAAACATGTGCAAAAACAAGGTCTTTTTTCAGCTCCCCACTTAAACTCTTTGCGCCCTCATTTCAAAGGAGTCTGATACGGGACGTCCAAAACAAAACACAATACGATACTGTCACTAGTGAGTCTGTTTCATTATTCTCTTTCCTAATCTGTATCTCTCACAGGTTCTCTTCTTTCCCTACATAAAACCCTTTCTGTTACCATTTTGGCACCACTTTGCCTTGGATGTACCGAGCCTTCCCGTTTAGCTGGCAAGTAATTGTTTACACAGTAGTCAACTGAGTGAGCCCACCTCCTACTTGCACACAAAAACACACAAAGAACGAAAGAAACGCAGACAATAAGTCTCGAGAAAAGGCCACATCTGTTCAAAAGGAGAAGAAACACACACACACACACACAGTCAGGAGCGCTCGGTCTCCTGAGCCTGCTGGAAGTGATCTTCACTGGACCGGCTTCATTATCAGACACAGACAGTCCGATTCAGCTGAACAGCAGGTAAGCGTAGACTCTCATTTGAATTTGAAAAACCAAAGGCTGTTATTTCAGGAGGCTGCTATCTTTTTTAGCATTGGTTTCTAATGAGACATCAATTATTCATTATGGTTTTAGGTATAATCTCAGTTGAATCACAATTACTTGCTGGCTAGAACTATTCTAAAACTTTTATATTCAAAATCTGTTTGTTTTTCCACTTTTAAATGTCTTTATTTTATTTGCCATCATTTCTCACTTTGCCATGCTGCAAAAAATGTTCGGTCGTATCCCACTAATCACATAATTAGTCAAAATCCCAGAAGAAGGTAATCTTCTAATGAATTTAACTTTGATAACAACCACGCTTTGCAACGACATCTGTAGTACGGCTTGTTTGCATGACCAAGTGAGTGTCCAAGTGGGACAGATAACATATTGTATCCTTCTGGCACTAAAAGCACAATGCAATGCAATAATTACCCACAACCCCCCGAGCCACATCATGAGCGAGGGTGGCAAACCAAATTCTCCCTGGAGTGAAAAACCTCCTTTTTTTTAAAAATCGCATGTGTTAAATAAAACTTGCCTCACCGCAGGCCAAACTACTCACAGAGGTATGGCCCAAGGTATGTCCAGGGTCATTCATGCGGGGTATGTTTAATCTGTTACCAGCTGTGCTGCTACAACTGCGCTGGAAAGACAATATTGTTTAATAGAGCAGAACTATTCGAAAATAATATACATCTTTGAACTTGAGTCCAAACATTTTTATTTTCATGCATATTAATGTGTAATGCTCGATGACTGGGATCTCCGTATTAGTCTTCAGCTGCAAAAGTTTGCTCTATATGTGGGTATCCAGCTGAGAAGTGATTTAAAAAGCCAGCATTGAGATACATTAAGATACTTTTACAGCCACCGTTCAACCCGACAAGGGGTGAGCACTTGGTACTAAAGAGGCAGACATTAGGTGAGCTTTACTTTAGCTTTAACAGCAGGATGATGGGGATAAACACTGCTACAAGCTGAATGATAAGCAGGTCA
>VURO01010543.1:2989-20721 GCA_015108175.1 Pelvicachromis taeniatus
CTTTTTCACCACCCCCCCCCCCCCCCCTCCCCCCCCCCCCCCCCCCCCCCCCCCCGGAAAGTACTCAGGGTAATAATGCTGGAATCTGTTCTTAATGTTTTCATTTTGTTCTCAGCCGTCAATATTAATTTAGAATCATATTCCTCTTTGGTACCATGTTCACTTTTGGTGCTGAGTTATTATTAACATTGTGCTGGGGTGGGAGCTATATAAGCAACAGGGCATCCTATTCATCTGCCCTAATTAGTCAGTTTGTGTCTGTTTTGTGTGATTATTATTATAGCCAAGAAGCAGTTGGAAAAATGCAATAAGGCAAATGCCACACAGAGTAAGACAGAAATTAATATAATGCCTTTGTAATGCTGTGGATCTGCAAACGGCTAAACTTATACATACAGAACTCTAAAAAAAAAAAAAAATCCTCTAGCCAGTGTCTTAGGGGTTGAAATCCAACCTGCAATTGTGAGGTCAAACTGAAGAAGTCAATGGCAGACGGTCTAAAAGCACCTAATCAACTCTCATAGATCCCTAATTACATGTGACAGGAAGAGGTTCAAATTAGGGGGGGAAACTCTTTTAAAACAGCCACACACAAAAAGGCTGGATGAGCTAATTGAGCTATTGTGCACAAGAACAAGAACTACAGGATTCAAAGAAGAAAAAAAGCAACAGTAGCATCTGAGCTGAACGCTTTGCCCGCACTAAAAATGACAGGGAATTTTTTAGTATGTGCCTACGAGAATATAAAAAATACCGTGAAGTTGTTGTGTCTCAGGAAAGGACGTATTTGTGTGGAAAATCCTTGAAAAAAATGATAAAATTAAAGTGAAGAAAATATTTGACTTTTTGTTATTTCATGGAAATGCCATGACTTTGGCATTGCAATTAGTTATCCAGCAGAACACAGCGTGATTATAAACGACGCTACCAACAAAGTGGCCCCCTGACTGTTGCAGGCTTTTCAACACCATGAATAGAGTAACTGCTATGACTTTTGAATGTAATGTACCTACATGATGTACTTCTGAAAAATACGCCCAATATATTTCCCTGAGTACTAAAGGAAACTAACTCCCTGCAATTGATTTAATGACCAAAATTTGAGCTACGCAGATGAACCTTGAGATGGCAAGCTAGGAGGAAGCATCGACGTGCCTGCCATTACTCGGACGTTCACCGGCAGCGCTGTCGATGCTTCATACCGTGTGGATCTTTTCCAGCTGAATTACGGCACCAGATGGAGCCAAATACATCGATCTCTGATAATGTCCCTGCAGCTACCGGTGCTGCTCTAAGATATAAATTTTACAAAGTGACAGATCAGGTTAATAAATGGAAAACACTATGACACTATTTCAGAGAAATAGTTGGCTTTTTTTATTCTGGGACTTCATTACTCCCAACACCTGAAGAGTGCATGACAGCGCTTCATTTGTCACAGATGAAGCCAGAACACAAAATAACTCGCAGGTGTGCCTATGACTTTAGACTTGATAATGACACATTTAAAAGTCCCACTGTCTAAACTAAGCTGTAGGTAGACACGTGAATTACTCTCGTTTCATGTGAGTTGCTATGAAGCGCATGCAGACTTGTGCTTGTGTGTGTGGGTGTGTTTGTGTGTGCAGACTGCCTGTATGCACACAGTTAGTAATTTGCCCACCATGTGTAACCCCCACTGCCTTGAGAGATGATGCATTCCCACTCGCGGGAATGATGAGCCAGCCTAACATTTAACTGCTCTACACTGTAGTCTAGACTAATGCACTGTACAAAGCCTTATAATCGTCATGGGAAGAGTATAAATGTGATTCTAGTGGTCTTTGTCTTTTTTAACTATTGTGTGTTTTAGCCAAGCTAAACCAGAACCAAGATATAATAGCACAGACCCAAAGATGCAGGTCGAATACATGAATGAAGACACGTACAATAACGCCCGTCTACACAGAAGGGTCATCCACTGTTGCACAATGGTTTAAAACTCTCCATCCTTCCAGGGGTCTAGCATTGCAGAGGCTATAAATAATCACAGGAGATTATTGGGTGTGGTGGCAGACAGCCTGATTCATCTCACAACCTTTATCAAGTCGGTTGACTGCTGTAGACTGGGATGGGGGGGGGGGGGGGGGGGATTTTCAAGCACAAATTGTAAATGGATAAAGAGACTTCTACTGCAATACAATAAAACAAAGGCTCAAAAGTAGATTAGAAATGTATACATGTAGTTGATTTAGTCCAGCTTTTTTTCTGCACGTGAAGTTTAAGGTACCATTGGGGGTGCTAAGCCTCCTGAGCTTGGGGTAACAGCTAGAGTTGTACCTATTGTAATTTTCTTAAAAATGTGATGTGCCAATCCTGATTTTTGCAGATTTTCTGACTAAGAACTACAAATATATATATTTTTAAATACAAGATATTGTTTTAATAATAAAAAAAATGATCAAACTTAACGTTAAGTTACAGAATCTTCTCTCAGTTAAACAGATCTCAAAATAAAATGCTCTACTACTACAAAGTAACTCTTTTGGTCTTTTCATTGCTCATACCGAGGCTCATACCAAAGCTGCGGCCTCGTCGCAAGATCTGAGCTCTGGATAGCTTTAACTTCTTTAAAATGCTGATGTTCTGCTTGGTGAAAGTGATTTTCGGTGGACCAACCACCGAAGGGGACGGTGGACCAACCAAGAAGCATCAAAGAAACATTGATACCAATTTCGGGCACGTAAGGTCAGAGTCAAGCTGCAGACTTAGTGTCCAGGCAGCTAAATGCACAATTAACCATTAAATCCTGCCAAGATTTTGACCAATAAGAGTGCCATATGATCTTCGGGCTGACTCATCAATCTCTATAATTGGTTTAGACTTCTACATAAAACTCCTTACACTTCCTCTTACTTCATATTGAATCTCCTTAAAGTCATTGTGAGGTCACAAATACTATATGGACAATGCAGCACAGCACACTATGAACAATGGGACATGTTGCCCCATAAAAACACTAGTCTTTCAAATGTGTGGAAATCTTCCAGATTTTTACTGTATGAATATTATAAAAAAGCACAATGTAACTTCTCAGTGACAACATATTGTCATGATCCAGCTGTGTGCAGGCAGGAGAAGGACCCAAAACGCAGACTTGACAGAGACAGGACTTAAAGTCAAAAACAGCGTTATTTGCTAGAAAAGGGAACAATCCAAAACTAGACTAGAAAAATATAAACTAAACATACAGCAATGCACACAGAGAGACACACAGCATTAGAGCACATCATGATACAGGGCAAAGAAAACACAGGCCTTAAATACACACTGGAGTAATCAGGGAATGGGAGACAGGAGGGAGACACAGCTGGGAGAAATCAGACTAAACGAAATAAGGGAAGCAAAAGTAGAAACACTGAAATGAGACACAGAGTTTCAAAGTAAAACAGGAAACACACCGACTGAACTTAAAATATACGTAAACTTAACACAGAGACCCGGGAGACAGAGAACCTAGGAACCTGAAACGTGGGACAGGAGTTCACAGAGGAGACAACACAGAACACTGGGATGCCACATAACAAAACCTAAGAACTACTAATGACAGAACAAAGAACTAGAGAGCTAGAAATGCTGAGAAATAAACCTAAACACTAATAGTGATAACAATGATGAAATCAAAGATCAAAAAAACATTACAAAACTCAAAACACTGGGTCACCGACCCAGGACCGTGACACATATAACGACTCTTGATTCACATTTTTGCAATATCACTGATGTTGCAAAATATCAGTGATATTGAACTTCCTCCTCATTTATTATAAGCCACTTTAAACGGCGAGAGCATGGGAGGAAAGATCAGAGCCAGGGGGTGGACTCATAACCTGAAACTGGCAGGGTGAGCAGAGAATAAGAGCAGTATGAATGCAAGTTAGGTAGGAGTAGCTAAACAGACTCCTTGACCTCTAACAGAAAAGGCTGGCTGAGATGAAGGCAGAATTGTAAAGTATACGGGAAGGAATCGTTAAAAAGAGAAACGATGGGACATGATGTGGCGCGGTGCAAAAAGAAAAACTGTAGAACAGAAGAAAATAATGGCTGGGCATGACTGATGAGAATTACGATAAAAGTTTAATGACCCCTGCAGTTAAATGGGGTAATGAAAAAGAGCCCAAAAAGAAGGACTTAATTACAAAGGCCTGTGTCAGCCTTTGGTCCTCCACTTCAGACTGTATTTCCTGTACTGTTCCTTCAGCTCCCTCGGCTGCGGTCAGCTGGCCAGAGAAACAGCTCATTGTGGTTTCTACAGCATGCACACAAACAGGACATTACTCTCCACAGCCTTCCACTGAGTGGGTCTATGTGGGTGGGTGTGTGTGAATATGCGGGGAGGTGTGCACCACAGAGCTGGAAGTGCTCCAAGATATCAGTACAGCTTTACTGCCACTTACATAACTGGGCCTTCTTTTCTTTTTCTTATTCCCTAATTTCTTCTTCTTCACTCCGAATGATGTTTTTTTTTCTCGTTTTCTTGCTTTCACAGTCCTTCACCTCAGTTCTCCCACTCTGACAGTACGTTTAGCTCCAGCATCTCTGCATACTTGTTAACACGAGAACTGAACAACGCCTGTTGCGAGGGCTTCATACTTCACTGTCACAGCAGCATGCAACAAATGCCAAGGCAGCAAGAGCTGACAGTTACTCTGTGGTTTTGAGATATTGCATTAGCCCACATAGGCAAAGAGAGCACAGCTATGGAGAGACTGCCTCACAGTGTGCTGCTGAAATCAACCACATCCTTTGACAATGTTGCAAACACAAGGTAGAGTAAGGAAAACAGGTCTACTGATGCAAATAACAAGATCATGTGACTGTGGTGCCTTTAAACGCAAACAGCCTTGGACTAATGTTGACTTAGTGCCGTGCCAGTCCTGGAAAAGGATGTGTAATTTGTTTTTCTTTGAGAAGACTCATTGCTATTGAATATAGGCATGTACTTATCAGCTACAGGTGTTCATATTTCTATGTGATTTATAAGCAGATCTAATATATCGCAAGATGTAGAACATTAGCTTTGGCAATTTTATCTGATATCAATTTTCACAGAGCTCACTGGAGCTAAGAAGCGAAGGCTGGCAGATGGAAAGGGGGTAAAAAATGTGAACTTGTTAACTTTTACTTCCCAACAGATTGCATTAAGGTCTGCCAACTTGGGCACATTTGAGACATGTCACGTCAGAGCAGATGATGGACGGGCTGCGGAATTTGATCCCTGCGCGCGTGAGAATGTGTGCGTGTGTGCGTCTTCCCTGTGCCTATCTATGGCAGCCTATAACTTCCTGTGGCAGAAAATAAAAACCAATAATGGGAGAGCAGGAAGAAGGAAATTGGTGTCAAGGAAACGCAAAGTGATTACGTGTCAGGAAATGGGCGTGTCCCAGTTCCATCTTCATAACAGCCAGCTGCCAAATGCCATAATGCCTGGATAAGTAGTTGACATTAAAGGCATTAGCGACGCTAATGGCGCTTGTTTGGAATTAGGTGGTTTTGAATGTGTTAAAGTTTTTCTAACTGCACATGTATCCCATTTTAACATTTTGGAATTGGAAAAAGAAAAGCTTTAGTGAGAAATTCATTTCTAAACTCTGAACTCAGACACTTAGGTAATGTTAAATGTAATGTTTCTAAGCTTGTTATGTTGTAGTAGAAAATATTTTTCTTGTTCAAAAATGAAGTTGTTTTTTTTTTTGTTTATTGACTGGATGATTTTCTAATTATGCACTCAAAATAGTCTTTTTCAAGCTCCAGATTCTGAAAATTGTGTAGCGACTCAGCACGCCAAGATAATTCCCTGCACTTAAAGTGCATACTGTTTAAAAAGAAATCTGTTAGCATGACACAGAGCACATCCAAATGGAGTGAAAGGAGTTCATGAAAGGAACAAATCAGGCATTCGCTGTCAACTGCAAACACTTGGTGAAGCTTCACACACACACACACACACTTGTTTTGCATTGATTCACGTGCACACAAAACACAAGCAGACGACGTTCACGGTCTGTGAAGTGACTGCGCTGCTTCTCGCTGATTCATGCCTGTGTGAAAAAAAAGCACCGGCCTTTATTATTTTTATAGAAAATATGACATGAGCTATAAGGCATGTAAACAATCTGCGCCACAATGGCCACTTCGAGCGGTCGCAAGTTCACACCCCATGCGCACCATATCCATTCACACACACGCACAGCACTCTCGCTTTCTCATTGTCTACCACGCAGACACAGAAACACAGACACACGCGCGCACACACACACACACACACACACAGTCAGTACACTGCTGATTGTGTCACCCTTTAACCACCACCGAGTCACAGCTGACAAAGGAAGCGTGCGGTGGCTGGTGCTAAATGGTGTGACGAGCAGAGGGGGGAGGGGCCAAGCAGGGAAGGGGGCGAAGGAGAACGATGAGGGTGATAATATTCTAAAATTAGCAGGCTGTGCGAAAGTGACAGATGACCTCATGCTGGTTGTCACCTTACTTTGCCACAGAAATCAGGTCATCTGTCAAACCTCGATCCTCTCCTCCCCTATCCTCCCGCTTCCATCTTTTTCGCCTGCATCTTTCTTCTCCTCGTGTTTCATCTCCTGCCGAAAAATATCCAAATTACTTTCTCTTTTGGATTTCACACTGGCCAACGGACTTGGCTGAAAAAATCAAACTGTCCAGCCAGCATTTTCATTAATATGGAGATCCAAGGGAGAAATATAAATAAATAGTAATCATAACTTTTGAGTTGAAGACTGCATGTTCAGTAAGCTGTTTGGCCTTAAAAATCTTACGTTTTCCTCTCGTATAAGTAAAACGAAACCCAGTTTCTCTTCTCTCCACACTACAGTCACTATTAACAACCTGTTCAACCCCCACACAACTTCATATCCCTCTAACTATACCCTCCCACCCCCTCGACACACACACACACAAACACACACACAGCCAAAACACACAAACTACACGTCATTATCACCCCACCGCCTTTCTGAGCAAAGTTCATTTCTAATGGGAGAGACGCCATAAAAGTGGTACACAATGCAGCAGGTATTTTCTAAGGCCAAGACGCCCGGGGAGAGGCCAGCGCTCTGCCAAGACAATGCTGCTGCCTTACTGTGCTACCAATTCACTGCTCCTTCCTGCATTATGTGTCACTCATCCATGTCCCTTGAGGCTGTAAAGGTTCAACCTTCATGCTAAGGTGCTGGGATAAAAGCAGCAGTAGCAGCACAACAGCAGGTGAACAAAAAGGAGAGACGGCAGGCTATAGGTTTGTGATTGTGATGTCAGCGGTAATTGCGTAAGGGATACTCCATCAAACATGGTGCCTGAACCGAAACTGATCAATTTGTGAAGGAGCGAGCGGCGTCCACCTATGGCCTTTGTTCATTTCAGAAGGAATGATGTAGAAAGTCATAGCTGGCAGGTTTTGTAGCACTGCATGAAGCCCAGCTTGCCATTAAGTGTTTCTGAGTTAACTCTTTATGACCTGATTTACTTAATAAACAGATATCTGCATATAAATATGTAGAATTTGTTTGATTTAAACAAAATCAGTGAAAGACGATGAACGCTGAATGGAACAGGAAGTCTTGAACCTGATATCTATCCCCTACATGGATGCCCCAGCTACACTGGAAGCCCCAAATATTGGCTGTTGCCCTGAGAGGCTAAGTCGGCAGAGTAGCAGACAGGTTCCAGTGGATTTACTGGAAACCAACCAACAACTGATCCTAATCTTACTCATCCCTCCCTTAAACCTCTGGAATGTTTTCTTTAAAATGCCTGAGCTTTATTAAAACTGTTGCAGGAGCTCAGCGGACATGTTGAACTAATATATTTTCTATTCGAGGTGGACACCAAACAAAAAAAAGGAGAAATCTATTTGACACACTGGATGAATTATACATCAAGAGGGCACTAGAGCTATATGACATTTATTGACGTGCCATGAGGATTTGGCAACTTCACTCATTGTTTAATCTGTAGTCATACTGTAGCAAGCAGCAGTCTTTCTTATTCTTTATCTTCTTAACACTTTTATTAGTCTCAGTGATATGTTTCCATGCTCCTGCTGCATGCCGAACACTGGATGAGTTCACTTTGTGGCTCTGTGTCCTCCTTCCTTATCATTGTTTTTCTTTATTCAACTATTAAATTGTTTTATTGCACGATTTCAGAGTCACAGTTTAAACAGAAGACAGAAGTCTCTGATAAACAAAACCTGTTTATCAGAGACATTTCGTCAGAGTTTAGTTATCAATGAGTGTACCTGGCACGTCCAACACACACATCAGGAAGCAAAAAATATTTATCCTTGGCCATTTCAACTCACCTTTTTATACACAAAGAATACATATGTAAAGAATGAAAAGAGCTTAAGTTAGATATTTATATTTTTACTAGCAGTAATCCATTTAAGTCATAAATAGCCTTCACGTCGGCAGAAAGCTGCTGTCAGCTTGCTTCCGGCTACAGCTGCGACACTCAAAGCATTTTCCTAAGCCTCACCCACTGCCAGGCACTCGTGTTTTTTATGGTGATTGTGCAGGAAGAAGGACAATAGCCACTCGTGATCAATGTAAATGAAATGAAAAGTGGAATTTCGCTTAGCTTTTCGTGTTTCTTCATCACAGTGGCTAAAACAAATGTATGTTTAAAACATTTGTGATTTACACAAATCGTATAGTACTGTGACAGAATGTCACGAGCTGCCCCTTATTTCTTTACAGTTTGCTTCCAAGGAGCCAGACTTTCTTGTCATTTTTTAAAAAGTGGTCTTTAGCTGTACTTCTCCAGGCTTTCAAAGTATGTATTTGGACATTGACTGCTTTTTCACTCATTTTCAGTCTAGTCCTTGTACCACAACATCTTCTCTTTTTTGTGTGTGTTTCAGCTAATTGCCACGGACCTATGATTCATTCAAGCAAAAGCCGCTAACTCAACAGACGACCCCGTGTTGTGTCTACACATAACAGTCAAGTTAGTAAAGAACTGCTTTTACATTCCAATTTCTATAGTTGAATCTAAGAAGATCGCCAAAGATAACACGATTTGAACGATGTCAAATTGTATTGTTGCACCAACAAATTTATTTCCATAGAGCTAGAGGCCCAAGACTTGGCATATCTCAGCATAGTGTGTAACATGTCCTTGCAATTGCAGAGTAAAATTGCACAGTACTGTATTATATGGTGCTTATTTGACAAGTGCGCAGCGTGTATTAAATTTGATCAGCAGAGTAAAGACAGAACTGCTGGACTTTCCCAGTGAGCAGGAATTTTCTGTGTGCTTTAACCGTTAACACATGAAAGCCTATGATTGTTATTTACATCAGCCTTCGAGCCGACTTCCAAACAGGTCCAAGTTTATGTCATCTCTGGTCACCATCATGATTAGATTTAAACACTTATGTTCTCCAGTTACCTTAACCATGATTATCCTCAGAGTTTAGGATGCTACTCGTAGTTACAAAGTACAGCTGGAAATGGTGATTTTTAAAGCTTTTGATAGCAATCACCACAGCTGTTCCAGTTTCATTCTGAGGGGAATATCAGAGCCAAATTTAATCACTCTACGCAAACATTTACATAAGAGCAGATATCTATCAATCTCATGTTGGGATTAAAGCTTAGTCCCAAAAGTCACTGTCTGGAACGATGAATCAGACGGTACTCTATCGATAGCTCTGTTTAATTAGAAGCAGTGAAAACCATTTCAATATATCAAATGTGAAGTCTTAGTAATAACTTGCAACATCTTATTATCAGTGGCGCTGCCATGTGATGTTTCCTTGACCAAACCTTAAAACAGGTCAGTGTTGGCATTTCTTCTGCAAATTATTTGTCCTGTGCTCTTTCTCATGGGAAAAATCAAACGCCTTAAAGGAAGATAGACTCACGCTTGGCAGCAACATCAACTGCTCAACAACATAAACAGAAGACAAGATGAGCAATTATCACAAGCTGTGAAGGAACCACGGTTGCTCGCTTTCAGGAGAATCTTAAATATGATGCATTTTCATTTCTGTGTAGATGCCCGTGATATTTAAGCATTTCCTTATCTAAACCTTCAAAAGACACAAAAAGTGTGTATCTTTGGGAGACTAAAAAGACTTTTTGTTTCATTTAACCTCCTAGGACCTGGGCGTCCACATATGTGGACATCACATTTTGGGTCGTTTAGACCAAAATACAACATTTTGCTCTACAAGGGCCTGAAATCCTCTTACGAGGACATTATACTGCCACTGTTTGATCAAAATTTAAAAAGAATGTCCTCATATGTGACTCTCATTTTTCTCAGAAACAAAAATCGGGTAAAAAAAAAAAAAAAATCTGGAAATTCTTTGTTTTTACATTCATCAGGTCCCAATCAGCCCAAATATCAAAGAGAAATTAAAAATGCATGCCATGAACGAGTTCGGGTCTTAGGAGGTTAAATAATAAAAAATAAAAAAAACATAAAGTGGCAGAAGGTGAGAATAATAGTGACAGTAGGTGTGCAACGTAATAGCCAGGATGTTTTATCTTAAAAGCTTCGTCAGAAAGTCTGCTGAGTGAAACATTTTATGGCATGACAAGATACTTTAACAGCCCTGGTCTGTCAATATCATTCAGTCATAGACTGTACTGGAAAACTACCTTATATAAAATAATTAACTATGAAAACTGTATGTGCATGTAATGTAACCTAGAAAAGAGCTGAACTGTACAATAGGCCTCAGTCAGATAGGCTTAGAGACCAGTCAAAAAACCCTGGCAACCTCTAGTCACTAAGGAGATATGTCTACTCCCTGACCGACTGGTAAACAAAGAACATTCACCTTAAAAGTAAAAGTTGTGCCTTACTGGTGTAACCAAGATATTTCAAAAGCCACATTTTTTATTTTGAAGGCTCACTACAGCTTGGTAAGTAGTTGATGAGTGTTTGTAGACAAGTTGACAACTTCCATGCAAACTATCGGCAAATGCAGCAATCTTCCTGAGACTAAAGCAGTTCAAAGGAGGGTTTAGATCTGCTCTGCAAACAATTTCACAGTGCCACCAACCTCAAGCACTCCCAAAATATACACTTTACTTGTCTCTAAGCCTTACAGGGTAATTAGCAATGATGACTGCTAGCAACTTCCAGTAACCACTTGCTTGGTAGGAGAATACATATTTTTCCTTTGCAGCTGGGAAAAATGGTCACTGACTGCAATCTAGGCCTGTACGACTACGGTCTTAAATATGGGCCAACAATGAAAAAAACAATAGAAGTGTTAATGAATATGAAGTACGACACCTTTTAATTTTAGAATGGAAAGTTATCAGCTGAGTTAGTGTTCATGCGAGTTACATGATGTCATGCCTCTCCAAAAACCTTCAGATGGGTCTTCATGACATATCCTTCCTCTCCAACAAGATATTCATTGAGGTCACAACAATGCTGCACTCCATCATCTCTAATCCTTAGCAAGGCGGATTAAACACAGGGATTATACAGTCATAACAACAACAAAGACGACAAGAAGCCTGGAAAAAAGGCACTCACACACACAAACACACACACACACATTCGATTGTTTCTAACCATAGTTATGACAGGAACACCTCTCATAAGTGAATAAACAGCTCCAGAACCTTTTCCCCCCTCACACTGTATATCCACTATGACTCATTCCTAAAGGCCAACTACCAAATGGTGACTCATGGTGTGGACAACAACAAGTATTTTAATGTCACTTTACGGGTCCATTGGCTTTTCAGAGAGACAGACAAATGCTCTGATTTAACGTCTTTTAATGGGCACATGATGTGACAGCAGCAACCCATTTACATTGAAACAAACAGACATAATGGGAAAGTAATGAAATAAAGCTAATGCCATTGTTTTAAATTCAAATCAACTTTTACATTTACATAACAACAAATTATATTACCTCGAGAGCACTACAGTAAGATCAAGCCCTTACATTAGTGTGGAGAGAAGCCTAACAATCCTCCCCTGTTGACTGTGATTTAGCAGGAAGAAGCCTTTGAGTATTTAAATTTAAATCAATAATACTGATACTGCAAAGCTGTCAGAAAACAGACAGTAGACAAAAAAAAAAGAAACATACCTCAAGCAGACAAGCAGACAAGCTCCAATGAGCGAGCCCTTGGAGACAGTAGGAAGGAAAAACTCCATTTTAACAGGAAGAAACCTCACACAGGCGCAGGGATGGCTTAGAACCAGGCTCAGTGTGTGTTGATCATCAGTATGAAGAGACACTGTAAATGACAACATTGTCCTAGGCTTGTTTAAAATAAATGCTAAGTACATTTAATGGGTTACTGTTGATTACTCTGCTTGGGCTGCTGCCCCCGCGACCCGGCCCCGGATAAGCGGCAGAAGATGGATGGATGGATGGATGGATGGATGTTGATTACTATTTCAGCTACATCGCCTATACCAATTATTGTTCTATCAACCTTTCCTTAAACAGATATATTCTTGTGTGTCAAGAAACTCCAAACAATCAGAATCAGAATACTTTATTCATCCCTAAGGAAATTTCCACAGGAAAGACGCCAGAGTCCCAAGCATTACTTCTTGGAACATACCAATAGATACAGAGCCCATCTGCTCAAGTGACCTGACAAGAAAAAGATCAAACACTCCAAGTTCAAATGCACTTCTTTTAAAATGCTGGATATAAAAGCCACTTTGCCTTAAGCACCACGAGTGAGTGTGAATAGTTCAGAGAAGTAGAAGTTGTGATGAGAATGGTTATTTCTGCTTGAAAGATTTTTTGGCAGTGGCAGGTCTTGCAGTTGTTGCTGTAGCAAGAAGGAGACATTAGTATTATCAATTTTTTAAGTTATTTATGAGCACGGTCAACGTTGTTTGTGATACCTTTAAAAGCTTATGATAATGGGGCGCAGAATAGGCACCCATTTCTTTTGCATTATGATTTCATTTTGCACCTGTGTGCAGATGAAGTGTGGTTTTCACAGAATCGGGAGCAGCTTCATCTTATATTTGGACCTACTAAGTATTAAATAGATCATTGTGAATTCCTAACATTCCACTTTTCCATGTTTGTTAAAATACCAGCGAGTCCATGATTCTTTTCCCATTTATCTAGAAATCTTATTTTCCAGTCACACTTCAGTCAGAGTTAGACCCTGCTTAACAAACAGACCAGTTTTACCCCAAAGCCACAATAAACCTTTTGAGAAAACCATTCTGTTTTTTGTTTTTTTTACATTGGCTTAAAGCCACTTAAGTCTCATCTTTTCTTTTTGCAAATGGATTATAAAACACATTGCAATCTGTGGCAGGATTAACCTGGTACTTAGATTATCTGGTAACAAATGGAACCTTTTAAAAAGGGATTGCATTTTGATTTCCCACAGACAGAAGCAGAATTCTCTGTTTATACAAACAGAGAATTTACAAACTGCATGTACATCAATCTTTTCTGTTTACGCTTGTGTGATAAAACTACTGAGAACTTTATACCTCTGAAGACATACAAGGGGAAGCTGATTCATTCGTAGATATCCCCAGATTTGCAGATCACTAATTTGTGTGTTAATCATTTACTGCAGTTCAGTCTTCTCAACATAACATGAAGCTACATTTTAATTCAACCTTCCAAACTATACTCGTCGGGAGGTTTTAAAAATTAGTTGTGAAAATGAGACTGCTAAAACTCCAGTATACTTCAGGACTGGAGCAAACCAATCAATTCAATCGCATGCAAGAAAGTCTCCAACGTTTACACTGAAATCTGAACAAATTGAAGATTCATTCCAATAAACACTTGTATTTATTCAGGAAAAATGCTTCTGACAAGAAATACGTTTGAAGGCTGAGTATGAATCCATCTTACTGGTCTTCTTCTCCCCCCCCCCCTTCAAACACACACAATCTTTTCAGCATCTTCTGATAAAGTCTGTTCATTAAAGGTGAAGCTTATAGACAGTTATCTTCCACAAGGGAACTGTGCAGCAAGGCTTCCAAAATGAAAAGCACAGGATCGATAGTTCTGCTGTTTTCACCAAAACGAATGTTCCCAGCTGTCAATTAAATGTTATCAGGCTTGCAAATGCTCGAGTCTGAACTTTGAAAATCAAAGAAAAGGGCATTTAGAGCTGTAATTTTGTAATTAACTGTCAACCAGCAATAAACTATGACAGAACGCTACAACAGGTTCTGGTGTAGGCTTGTGAAAGAGGTTTCATGCTGTGACATTTAAAGGCAGAAGCTTTTCAGAGACTACTAGTTTATAATTAAAGTCTCATTGTCCTCTGTACATTTTCATGTGTGCGCACGATACTGCTGAAATATATACAGATATATGCCCTGTTTTGTCTTGTGGCTTTTCCGAGTGTGCTAAACATGCTGCCTCTATATAAACCACTGAAACTGTCACAAGCTGTTCTCCTCCATTTACCCCTGAACCAAATTAGAAGTTTTCAAACCTGCCAACAGTATTTGCATTGATCCTTCACTGGGTTCACTGAACAATGAATAGAAATAAGTGCTCAAGGTAATTATATGGCTTCTCAGGCTCAGCTTATGATACTCAAGTCTGTTATTATAATTCTGAAGTACACAATACAGTCCATGCCGCAGTAGCCAAATACCAGTTAACAATCCTGTGAGGACATATGTTCTTGTCCTCACAGAGGGAGGCTGGCTTGGCGTAACAGACCAACCACGTTTGAGAAGAGCCACCAGACTGCGAGGGCTTAGCAGAGGCTCTGACAAATTACACGTCAAAAGAACTAAAAATAAATGCATTATTGCTTCCTTCTGACACTCAAATATTGCTGTAATTTCACATAAACAGAACACAGGACAGAATCTTTTGCAGAGTTACGACCTAGAACATTATATTAAATGGGCGATGACACATGTAAGGCGCTCTTCTTTACTTATACTGGAAATAAAAAGGTAAAGCTACAGTAATGATCACTTAGGTCTTACAAACACATGGTGACTGCTTAGATATAATAAGAAATAACTAATAATATTGTGCAACCTGTGTTAGCATGTAATATACCAGCAGACAGTCCTCTCACAGTTGAATGTTCAGTCACTGCTAAACAGTCCTGGCACTCTATGGCCAGGTCGCTGTTGGGTCTTCTGTTTGCTTCCTATGATCGAACAGAATCAAGCTCTGCCATCGTGGGCCAGCAAGCAGGAAACTGCCTTATGTACCACTTTGCCGAGCAGGCTGAGAGACAACATGGAGAAGCAGTTGATATTATATAATGCTGCAATATTTTTTAACATAGCGAATTTGGCAAGTAATTCATCTTCAGAGGAACACCACACTGTTTAGCATGCATGTATCTCCTGTCCAGCGCACATGCACGCACACACACCCCACCAACACCACTGCTGCCACAAATGGAATCCCAATAGTAAACGCTGCAAAGTATCAGAAACAGCTGATGGGTCTTGGTAATAGCTGGAAGTAAACAAAGTGCATCATCCAAAACAAGCATTGAACTGTTACGCTTAACAATGCTGTTCTTTTATATTCACTCAATGTTTTTGCATTCTTGACATTTTCACTGTTGAAAAACATCTCTGTTGTAACAAACGGGGGTCTTTGTGAAAGGAAGATTACAAAAAAAAAAAAATCTCACCAGTTTGCCAGCCTGCATAATTATCCTTAAAGTGAGAGTCGCACATCTGTTACTGCACCACTACCCCTTCCATTTCCCTTGCCTTTTGTTCTTCATACCAACCCTTCCAGAGCTCTTCCATTAGATAATGCCATTATCACAACAAAACTCATGGCAATTAAATGCAGATTATGCTGTAATTCAGAGCCTGGTGCATTAGTCTGTGCTCCATCATGGAGCTATCTAATACATTTCTAATGCATTGTGGTAGTAATGTCCTACTCTAATCCTTGGTAATGCTCAGTGCTGCACCTCCCCATGGATTAACCAAACCCTCTCAGTTTTAAAAGCATTCTGATCCGTAACCAAAGTGGCGCGAACCTCTGGAAGGTACACCTTTTATTAAGTTCAATCCATGTCACTGAGAAAATCTGTATTATTCTAATGTGCATTATTCACAGAGTTGCAGTTCAAAGGAGGTGTGTTCAGGTCACCCAGAGTTCAAACAGTTCATTGCTGTTGCTCACTGCTATTGTGGTCGGCTGTGGTGGATCAGCTTGACATAAAAGTCAAGTCTATTAGCAACCTGTTGTTATTAATACGACAAAACTTCTGCTGAGTTGAAACCTGCTGTCACACATTAGCCGTGGTCTTTAACCGTCCACATTTTCAGTTGAAAGGACAAACAGTCTGATGATGTAAAAAGTATGTATGTGTTACTCTTTATGTCCTAATAATTTTTTATTAATCTGGGCCTGGATTCATTTGAGAGATGACACATCTTATTGTCTTTAAGAACAAAATTAAGACCACATCTATCTGGATTTACTGCTGAACTGAATATTTTGAGCAGTAGTGCAACTTTAATGTTTCACTTAATGGTGAGTAGAGAGGCCTGCAACAAAACCTAATCTAAAATTCAAATGTAAAAGTCTTTATGAGAACACTATTCTACAATATTTCCCAATATACACTCTCTATCAACCTAGCCTAACAGAGCTCCTACATATAAGGCTACTTCCCTGTGCCATACAAACACAACCAAAACTAATTTGACAAAATGAGCTTCCAGCGAAGAGGAAATTACGAATGCTACTATTATCATAGGTACTGTGAGGTTTGTCCTAAATTTTGGAAATCAGTGTCTGTTAAATTCTGCTTTAGTTAACAATTGGTTCTTGTGTGTGTGCGCATGCACGCACGCACACACACAAGAACGTGTGCGTGTGTTTCTTCCAGACTAGCACTGGAAGAAAAACACATAATTATATTCACATCAAGTTTTAATATTTTATATTTGGAAATAGTGAAAAGAAAAGGAAAACATACTTTGTGTCATCTTAAAAAAAAAGTCTAGATTAGAGAAATTGTTCATAACGACATCACCGAATGTTTGCGAGGAAACATCACAGGCCATAACGACGATGGTTAAGAGCCACTTAGCCAGAACCATTAGCAAAAGCCTTGTGATGATCGTTGTGCTCACGTTACGGCCGACTCACAAAGCTATGTGCATGAAGCGTATTAACACAACGACAGGAAGTCTACCAGTTGTTAATAAAAGGCTTAGCAGCCATTAGTGACTGCAGTGTAACATCCTCATGACTTACTAGGTATAGTACCAGCATGAGGTCATGGTAAAGGTTTACACTGTATTTCACTAAAGAACAGTAATGGAAGGAAGGAACGAGTTTCTGATCTGATCTACATATGTATATGTACATATGTATATGTACATATGTATATGTAGATCAGCAAGAGTCCTGACAGGGACTGGAAAGAGAGAGCATATTTCTCCTATATTGGCTTCCCTTCAGTGGCTCCCTGTTAAATCCAGAATTGAATTCAAAATCCTGCTCCTCACATACAAGGTCTTAAACAATCAGGCCCCATCTTATCTTAATGACCTTGTAGTATCATATCACCCCATTAGAGCACTTCGCTCTCACACTGCTGGCTTACTTGTTGTTCCTAGAGTATTTAAAAGTAGAATGGGAGGGAGAGCCTTCAGTTTTCAGGCCCCTCTTCTACGAAACCAGCTCCCAGTTTGGATTCGGGAGACGGACACTATCTCTACTTTTAAGATCA
>VURO01010549.1:19235-45211 GCA_015108175.1 Pelvicachromis taeniatus
AAGTTTGGAGGGGGGGGGGGGGGGGGGGGGGGGGGGGGGGTGCTTGGTTCATGGCAATCCATCCAACAGCTGCTGAGACATTTCATATAAAAAAAGATCAAATGTTAAAAAAAAAGACTCACGGTGGCGCTAGAGGAAAAGTACGTTGTCAAAGTCAAAAGATTGAGCCAGTTGTTGTTGAGAGATTTGAGTTTGGATCAAAGAGGCGTACAGGCTGACGCAGTCATCCCTACAGCCGTGTTTGTAGCATGGCCTCAAACACAGACAAAAAGTAAAGCCCACACAGCGGACTCTCACACAGCTACACTAGCTCCAGCTCTGCTTACCTGCGCTGCATACTGATATCACAATTTGGCTAAAATGCATCACTTGTCTTCCACTATGTAACAGAGAGCCCACTATGTGTTTTTCCTATTTGGGAAAGAAAAAGGTGTATGACAAGTTTCTAAAAATGCGCTTGTTTATTTTTCAACAAAACGAAATAATTTTTGATAATTGGAAAGTTAATGGGTATTATGAGGATGATGATGATGCACATGTTCATCACTACCACATAAAAGCCTGTGATCAAATGTGGTCACAGTCTGTATCTCATATCAACACGCCATGCAAATGTTCGTCAAATCTTCAAAACACATATACGTGTGCATCTGTAAGTTGTTCAGCTACGCTAAATCCTTTTACTGTTGTTGTGTTTGTGTCTGTGTTTCAGTTTCTGTCTCTCTCTCACGTAATGTGACTGTGTGTCAGTGTGGTGGACACACTCTGCGTTCACTTTGGATGCCATTTCCAAAAGCCTCTCAGAAAACCGCACAGCTACATAATCACACGTCTTACCACCATCCTGTGCTTTCAATCCAAGTCACATGGGTTCATTTATTTAGTCTGTGTGTATTTGTGAGTGTATGTCTGTCTGTGTGTGTGTGTGTGTGTACGGTCCCTCCTTCAGCGTCGTGCTTTACACGCGCATACATGCTTATCCTGACACCTGCGAGAGGCTTCTCAGTACCAGCACATTCTCCCGCTGATGGACACCGAGCAGCTCCACTGGAGCAGACAAGTGCCTTGCTTAAGGGGACTTCAATTTTTAGATTAGGTCAGATGAAACTTTAATGATCCCTGTGGAGATGTCAGTTCATTAGAGCAGCAGAGGCTGGGCTACAGATAAGAATAGCTCAGATGGGGTGTAGTGCAGAAGTAGATTGTATACTTGCGGTGATACAGCAAATACTTGAATAAATACATACTTACAAGGGAAACGTGCATTGCAGGAAAAGTAACACTGTGGCAACATAAATGCATTATTAAATTGATTCTATTTAATGATATTTTGAGCTTGTGCTTCTTCGAGCGTTGTGGTCTGACATTTTGCTTGTGACGTGTAGATAATCTGAACATCCAAAGTCATTTCTTGTTCAATGAAGCAAACGATGCATATGAGAACAATGTGTGCGAGATTTAGTTTGCTACTGATGCCGCTGACTGTGGCATTTAGAAATGGCTTACAGTTGACTGAACAAAGAAATGCTAGACAAAGAGGAACAGAGAAAAAAAAAATGAAGAGACAGACTGAATGAAAGGCAGACGAATATAGACAGACCCAGAGATGGAAGGGATATACGGCACTCAATTCAACTGGGTTACAAACTTTTTCCAGTCTCCTTTTGTGTTCGAACTCCCTCTAGGAAAGGCTTTGTCCTGATTTGGCATGTGTCTCTGTGCATGTATTATAGTCTTTACAGATAATTTAACAAAGAGGCTGGGGTTGGTCTCTGCTGGCTGGGATGCAGAGTGGGGTGAGATATGTTAAGGAGGCATCAGTGAGGCCTTTTAGGCGTTAGTTTTTGCTTCGTGGTGAGTGAAACCGGGCAGGGTGTTGTGCCATCGCTGCCTGGGCTGTCAGATAATTTCTGAGTTGAAGGTGAAACCTCTCTGCTGCAGCATGGATTTGAACTGTCTGTCAGTTTTTGCACATTGTTTTTACCATCCTGCTTTCCGCCCTTATCTAACCGGTAGCTTACAGGCTGAGGAAGGCACCTGCTACGTTTCGTTGTCTCACTGAACAGTTCATTTTTGACATGCAAGGCTGTTCAGTTTAATTAGGCACCTGGGATGCTCACCTGAAACCTCTGAATAGTTGTTCACTGATTTGGTGGTTTAAGCTTGTAAACTATGAGTGTGTGAGAACGATCAAGACGGACGGGCCAAGAATGTCCTGTCAAGGCCAAAGATCAGGCTGTAGAGCTGTGCACTTGTTTGAACCCGCTGAAAGAAAGTGTTTCCTCTGCCTCTTTGGTTGCTTCAGCCCAAGCTACAGCCTCTGAAACTGAGGTAAGCTGTGGCTAAGGCAAAAAAACTATGGCAATAACTAAACTCTCTCTAACCACTGATGGTGGCTTCAAAAGTGAGCCAATCCCCATAAACAGACACAAAATCCTTATAGCATCCAAAAGCATGTCTACAACCTGATCCCAAAAGCCATTTTGGGAACTTGCTAAACATTATTTCTACCATTAGCTGAAAAAAAACTGCAGGGATTTTTTCACTCATTTACTCAGTTTTTTTTTAGATCGCCTGGCTGCTAGCAAGGTTTTAAACAAGTCAAAACTTCTGCATTTCTCCTGTCCTGGCTGCCACACATTTTCAATCCAAAGGCCATATGGATGATAGGCATGTAAACTTAGCACAAAACCTAAGGAATGACCTGCCTGCCATCCAGACCTCAACCTCACTGAACACTTGTGGAATCAGACTTGTCACTGACATTGGCAACAAATACTAGTTGAAGAATGGGATGTCATCACCCAGAGGTGTGACAAAGCTGCTGACCAGTGTGAAGAACAGGTGCCAGGCTTTTATGGCCCTGTATGGTTCTTCAGAAAAACCCAACAATCATATGACCCCCTATTAGTAAGCACTTTGGCGACAGTGGGAAGGAAAAACTCCCTTTTAACAGGAAGAAACCTCCAGCAGAACCAGGCTCAGGGAGGGGCGGGGCCATCTGCTGTGGCCGGTTGGGCTGAGAGAAGGAAGACAGGATAAAACACATGCTGTGGAAGAGAGCCAGAGATTAATAACAAGTATGATTGAATGCAGAGAGATCTATTAACACATAGTGAATGAGACTCTACTCATTAAATCTACTACTAAAAGCGCTCTATACAACATATCACAATTACCCATTCACACAAACACTTTTTTCTATGCTTTTAAGTGCTTTCTAACTAACATTCACACATGGAGAGCAAGATGGGGTTAGTATCTTACACAAGGAAATTTGGCATGCAGACTTGGAGAACCAGGGATCGAGCCACCAACCTTCCGATCAGCAGATGACCTCTACCTCCTGAGCTACTGCCATCCCCAATAGGAGAGAAGATTCTGTCCTTTCAAGTTAAGCTCTTCTCTTTATTTTGTGCCACTTAGCATCTCCAAAACCACACTATTAACCCATCCACTCACACAACCTCACTACTAATAACACTGACTTTTCTTTTGTTCTATGTTGCTTTCATGTTTTTGAAGTATTTCAAGTATTTTTTTTGGCCTTTTCCCTGCATCTCACTCTTTTTTGCCACGGTTTCTGAGCCAGGTCGGGACAGTTTAAACAAACAGCTTATTAAAAATGTTTCCTGACTCTGACTGAAAGCTGTTTTTGATATTCCTCTGATCACAGCGCTCTGTTTTTTTACACTCCAGCTCACACAGGTGTATGAAGTTTGGCTAATTAGACTTCTCCCCAGGAAAACGTAGCAAAACAACTGCACCGGCAAACATGGGGCTTATTGATATGAGAGAGCTCTCTGCAATTCACTTGCCTTTTAGAGATGTTCTTTTCTTGTTTTCCAATACTGTGAGGGAACAATCCCTTCAGTATTAACTATTGGCATTTTAAAGCTGGCTTATTAGCACAACTCAGTTTACATTTGGGACATACTCTGTTACTGTATAAATCTAATGCAGGAGAATATATTTAAAGAGCACTATGGGCAAAGGATTATTCTAGAAATGATGCAATCATGCAGAATCCATGGGAGCCATAGTGGTTTATTATGCTTTCCCAAAAGACTTTGTTGTTCATGATTTGGTCGAAGGACCAAACCATGGAAAACCGTGGAAATAAATTCCATCCATTTGAGTCTCTCTCTGTAACATTGAAGGATTTTTAAAAATGTATTGTTTGTTAATTAATTAATTAGAGCATGCTGCAGGTATTAAAGGTACTGATATCTGTCTAATAGACTCCAATTTGTTCATGTAAATGGAGAGTCTTCTTTACACACTAAGGTTAATTATGGAGTTACACTGGGTTCAGTGTTAGGACCAATTCTGTTTACATTATACATGCTTCCCTTAGGCAGTATCATCAGAAGACATAGCATACATTTTCACTGCTATGCAGATGACACCCAACTTTATCTATCCATGAAGCCAGATGAAGCCAGATAACACACACCAATTAGTTAAACTGCAGGCATGTCTTAAAGGCATAAAGACCTGGATGACCTCTAACTTTCTGCTTCTAAATTCAGATTAAACTGAGGTCAAACTGTACTTTGAGCTAAAATTCCTAGAAATATGGTATCTAACCAGATTCTTACTCTGGATGGCATTACCTTGGCCTCCAGTAACACTGTGAGAAACCTTGGAGTAATTTTTGACCAGGATATGTCCTTCAATGCACATATTAAACAACTATGTAGAAATATGTAGATGTTGAAACTGAGTTTTTCGTTTCCGCTGTTGCCAAAGTGCTTGCTCATAGGGGGTCATATATTGGGATGTTCTCTGTATCTATTATTGTAGGTTCTACCTTACAATATAAAGCACCTCGAGGTGACTGTTGTTGTGATTTGACACTGTATATACACAATTGAATTCAATTTAGAAAAATTAATTTTTGTGTACCTAGACAAATAAGTTTAATTTCTGTCACACCGTTACAGTGTGACGTCTATGAGTCAAACAGAAGTCCATGACCAGGGCCACCTAAGGAAACACATGTGCCATGCAAAAGCTGGGAATTTTTTTATTCTCACAATTGAAGATTACCTTGGGTGACCGGTTTACAACAATCTGCAATGGGCTCGCCCTTTGTAGTCACCTCCATTAGGATAAAGTGTGTGATTCTTCATGATAAAAACAGCTGTTTTGGGTCACAAAAATTTGGATAACAGGTACTTCAGCTGTCAATCAAGAATTACCTTAAATGTCTTAATTTTCTCTTCAATTAATAATGAAAAAATTGGTATTATATCTAAAATTCATATTGTAAGAAAAAAGAAATTTCCTCTGTTATTTAGGTTTTCAAATAAGATATTTACTGAGTTACATATCGTTTTTAAAAAAGGGCAATGAGTTATTCTTTTAGTTTTAACAAATAAAAACAATAACAATAGGAAAATATTGAATATTAACTAAAAATTATACAGTAATGAAATAACAGAAAATAAAGAAAACATGACATATTAACAACACTGGTAAGATTTATTTAAGTATTTTGTGAGCAACTCTTATGTTGTTCCTTTGTTTCCATGTTATCTGTGTAACCAACTGAACAATATGAATGTACAATTTTACAGCTTAGGGAACCAAAAATACTTTGTTGTGCTGCAGCTTTGACCATCTAAAATGTAATCATCTTTCCAATTTTTCCATAACCAAGGCAGCATTGACCTTGTTGTTTGCCTTTGGAATTTCTTAAGTTATGGAAAATATGTTTTGTCCTTTTTGTTTTATTTCTGTTAAGAAACTTTAATGAAAACAGTTTTCAACAGTTGCAGCTTGTCGTGACTAACAACTTTCAGGCTTCAGGGTGTGAGTGGAAAGATTGTTTAAAGACATTTATGGAAATGCATAGAAAAATAAAAGCCAGTCTGAAATACATGACAGTCTCTAGGGCTGTCTTCTACTCACCAAAATAGCCTACTCTTTCAATCAAGACACAAATGTGTAATGATGGAGCGTCTTCACTATCTCGTGCCTATTTAACAGAGAAAATAGTGACCTTTTCTAGAGAAATACACTGTTAAAAGGTAAAAGTACCCACAGTAACATAAGTGAGACATGCCTGTCTCTTCCAGCTGCTGCTGCCATTCCGTGGTATCTCCATGTTGTAGTTCCTCTCATCACCAGTGGGTGTCGCTGCGGACTCTGGTACCCACGCCGTCTGTCCGTCTGTCTGGCAAGGATAGGGTGATGTTGTATTGTGAACTGAGAGAGAGAGAGAGAGAGAGAGAGAGAGAGAGAGAGAGAGAGAGAGAGAGAGAGAGAGCCTCTGCCGCTCTCCTTGCCTTCTCTCCTGTGCGCAGTGCTCCGGCCCGGCCGCTCCTTCCTTCCTTCCTCATTTCCTCCCCACAGCTGGCTGTCTCCTCTCTCGGATGCTGGCTGTGCCTTCTCCTTTCGCACTACCGCCGAGCAGGACCAAATACTTCGGAGGGGTGGAATGACTGACTACCTGTTTTGCATGGTCTGAATTTCGGGAAATTCGCAAGTCGGAAAGGAGGGGAGTCAAGAGGGAAAAAAGGAGGCTCTCCATCCTCCCCGAGGGAATTTATTTTACAGTAAGCAGGCGCAATGTCATTCCAGTTTCCTCTTTCCGCTCGTCTCACACCTCCCATTTGTGCAAATGCCTAGGAATTTTTTTTTTTTTTTTACTAGAGCATAACAGCGTGCTGGGAATATGGCTGCATGTTGTATTGTGTGTGTCGAAGTGTGTGCCAGATGTTTTTTGCTGTTTTTTTTTTTTTTTGTCAGTTTATTCCGAGGCGTGGTGTGGATCGTTTGTGTGTGTCTGTTTTGCTTTTGGTATGATGCGATAAAGGGCTGTGGTGCGCTTGCATTGATCGTGGAGTGAAAATGGAACCCCCATATTTCAGCTTCACTCGCGGTCCATCCATCCGAGGCCGGGGAGTGTGGGGGTCGGAGGATGGAAGGAGGAGGGAGGGGGCTGGCTGATGTGAAAACGGTATTAGGCTACTTTCAGACTGACCTAAATATGAGCGACGTTCGCGTGATTATCACGGGTGTCAGCGGCTCGTCGTGCGCCGGCTGCACTGTCTTTGTGTTGTCTTTGCAGAGCGATGCGTGTGGAGGCTCCGTAGTGTAGTTTCCCTCAGCCATCACTGAGGCATGTGGACAGATGAAGAGCACCTTGCTGCCTGCGTGCTCCATGTTGATCAGAAAAAGCACCACCACCACACCACAGCGTGTTTTCTCGATTAACCCCAGGCTGTTTCTCCAGCTCTCAACTGTGGAGTAATTAATCTCATTCATCACGTTACCAAAAAAAAAAAAAAAATCAGTGTTTCACCAGCGAGCATCATAATGTTTGCTCCTGTCAGTTGTCTCTGGATTTCTGCTCTGTGACCTGGCAGAAAGTGGGGCCTCCCACTGCTGAATTAGCCCCCACACAACCTGCCAGTACATCTCCAGCCACCATGGGCTGCATGGCGGTTTAAGATGTCTAATCTAAGGCTAATTCCTGTGTTTTCTCTTATGGACTGTAGGGCTTCAGCTCACTGATCCCTCTTGAAACTGAGAAGCTGGCTAGCCTCAATAAGAAGTTTAATGTGATGGACATTAGGGGGTTAACCAGCAAAGCAGATTATATAGGACAGGGAAATGTAAGTTGTTGTCAGCAGGCTTATATCATTTTGGCAGGCATTGGTTGGGAAGTGAGATATTGAGAAAGTGAAGAACAAAAAAATGAACATGAGTTAGTAACAGTTATGTTTCCTGTTGGTGAACTATTCATCATGACACCGGACGAAGGCAAAGGCTGACATTGCCAATGTTATTTAGCCAATGTTTCTGTTAATGTTAACATGTTAATGACTGTAAACCAGGAGTTACTATGTCGCCTTTGAGTGAACATTTGGATGATTTGAGAACAACAATATTGTTGCTTTTTTCTAAATAGGGATTGTAAAGGCCGTGGTGAAAAAATACATGACAAAATACAATTACAGCGTCCATTTTTGGTTCGCAGGTCTAAGGTTGTTACCCTTTGAAAAAGACCTATTGGTGAAATTTAGATTTTTAAATGAGCATTTCTATGATGAACTACAGAGGCGACATGTTTTGTTTTCAGCTGCATTGAACAGAACAATGTGTTGTCTGAGTGCTGCATTTACATTTCAGATTATGCTAAATTATAAGATTCAGTGCTGGAGCTATGACAGTTAAAAATATAGAGTAGATTAACAGGTGTCTGTGGGAAGCTGATATACAAGTACCTTAAAGGGAAAAACTTTGTTTCCAAACCATTTGTGGTTTGGAAAAGAAGTGCATTTTCTGACCCTAACCCTGTTACCACTGGATGAACCTAACCCAGTCCACCAATACACAAGTCCATTCTAATAATAACAGTTTTCTTGCTATAACTGAAAGTCACAACTAGTACTTAGTTAACTTCAAATAGCAGAAAGGCTGGAAAGGAAACTGCTAGCTGGGTTATACAAATCTAACATGATCGGCCTCACCTGCACACTGAAAACCCTAAAATTAACCTTGTAAAAAAACTGAAGTTTAAGCTGCATTTTGGGGGGAATTTTTTAATGGCTAGCTGCAGTGACTATTGGTGTCAATTCAGTTACAGCACCTAATCACAACAACAGTTGCCTGATGGAACTTTTAACTGTAAGGTAAAGACCCAATAAAAACAAAGAGAAGATCCCATTAATCAGTTGGTTCCACTATGACCAAACACTTGGCAACAGTGTGAAGGAAAAACTCTATTTTAACAGGAAGAAACCTCAAGTGCTTTTATTTTGAAAGTTCACATTCTGTGAAGTAATTCCTCCCTATGGTCTGACCTACTCCATTCAACCTTCCAACTTCTTAGACTACAGGTGGTATCTAAGAAGTCCTTATGCTTTGGAGATCTGTGTTGTACTGCAGGGCCATTCTGACCTCAACCTGTGGTAGTAGAGTTCGTACTGTAGTAGTTATTGAGTAGGATTAATATCAAGAGCTGCAGTCTGTAATGTTAAAGTGCAAGGTCATCTGCAGAATGAGAGACTTGCTAAAGATTATATTGCTTATGTACTGACTGTCAGAAAGTACTTTGCAAAAATATTTGCAAAATATGTCCTGCTTCTTGCATCTCCTGTCAGTGTACAACATGGCCAGGTCAACAACTGCAGGGAGCCAAGATGATAAAAAAGTTAAATTTCAAACATCTAGCAACGTTTCATTTTGATCTCATGACCCCTCAGGGGGTCCCCACATCCAGGTTTGCAACCAGTGACATGCCAGAAGTGATCTCATAAAGCTTTATAGATATCATTATCATGTTTCAACTCTGGTATGAGCATGGTTACAGTTCCAGCTCTTCGTCTCCAGTATTCATTTGGTCCGGCAGAGTGCTCACACAAACAGCTTGTGTTTACTGACTGCTACAAGCCAGATTTAACACACACAGGTGAACCTGCCAGCCACTGTTCTCGTCACACAACATTTAACTGATCAAAGAGCTTCTTTCTCCCAAATGTTCCATTCCCGTAACACGCTGAGCGGCATTACAGGAAGTGCATTCACCTGCTACTCTGAGATATAATAGTGTACCTCCACCACACCACACCAAGCCTCCCCCTTCAGCGCCCTTATGCACCCCACCCCACCCTTGCCATTTCTCTGCCTAATTGCTAAAGATTCATGGTGGATGGTCGAGTGACCCCCATAGCTGTAAAGTCTGTAAAGTGATGCACTCTGCCACGGCTCTGAAAAGTAACAGCCTGTTATCGTCCTCGACTACTGCACCCTCAACAGGCTTCATTAAGTTTTTATATTCAGAAGATGATACATGTGATGTGGACAAACTTTTAATAACCTCTTACTGACTGATCCAACACACGAATTACTGCTTCCTGCGCAAGACTCAGAATCAAACTGATCTCAAGCTACAGATTCGTGAATGTGATTTGGATACTTACCGAACATGATTTGGTAAGTATTCCTCAGAGATTTGTTCCGATTGTGCAAAATAGGTTTTTACAAAATGTATTTGGATGCAAAACTGAAAGTATGATTTGTCTATATGTGGGTAAGCGTCGCTGCATGGGAAAACTGGGCAAAAATATAGCAACAATTTTACAGTTACGTTACAACAGTGTGACTGCAAGATCACAGCAGCCGAAAATGGTATACAATAACACTCATTTTTAACAAACAAATTAAGCCTTGTGTCAGACCTAACTGTTGCCTGAGCAAAATCGAGCTAATAGTAATAATCAACGGGCATTTGAATTTAGGTTTTGTTTTCGTATAAAAACATTTTCAGCGTCATGAATTAATCTTTTTCTTCTTTTACATTCAGCAGCAGTAGTCAGCAATAACCGTATAGCCTGTATGTGTCACTTTCGGCCTTGTGGCTTGCTCATTCAGTCTGAACAAGTTAATATTTGTTTCAAACAAATATCTGTATCAATGTTTTACAGAAAGGTTCAGCACTGATAGGCCAAGGATCGGCCATGGGCCTGTCAAAGACCAGCCAGTCTCTCGCCTCAATGAGATCTGTGAGCCTAACTGTTGTGTTCCCAGATATTAGCAAATTTACATGCTGTAATAGAGATGGCGGTGACTATCACAAAAGCAAGATCTACGTTAAAACATTGCGTAACCTAATTGGACATTAGACTGGTCCTTATTCGGTGGCACAGTATTCACAGCATTCTGAAGCAGTTAATTCAAAATTTGACTTGTCCAATGCTCAAAATCAAGTATGGGACATGGACTGGTTCTTATACCTTTCTACTCAACTGAGCACTCAAAGCACTTTCTACTCAGACAGTGTTTTTTTATCTGTGCTGAAATACTTTCTCACAGTTGCACACACACTTGTGCAAGAAGGCTTAGACCATGTGGGCTCAGGAATCAATCCACCAACCTTCCAAATGGAAGAGGACTCGCTCTTCCACCAGAGCCTCAGCTGCCCCTTCAGTGATGAAATTACTGAGAAAAAAATGTCTCCAATTTCTATTAGAGATTATTATACATACCCTATATAATAGAATATAGGGTTTTGACAAATAATCCATCAGAATAAAACATGGTATGACCTACTTTGGCAGCAGCATTACTATAATATCATTTCCTTGCCTGTATAGTGATATTATGTAAGATATACAGATAAAATACTAATGTCATCTGCAGAGTCTTGACAGTAATAGAACTGTAATGATTATAGTGACTTATTGTCAACAAAGTTAAATATCTCACTTGTGCATTATTATGGCCATACCACAGGGCAAATCTCTTCCTCTGGCTATTAATTTCACAGTCATCATTACAGTAATAACCATGATGTAAAAATGGCATACAGGGAAAACTGAGCTATGAATTGTAGGTAAAGTCTTCACAATCTACATCCATTGTCCTGACCAGATCATCTCTGTTGATACCCTTGTTCTGTAAAAGAGAGAGACATGGACACAGAGAAACAGAGAGGGAGAGAGAGATTGTGTTGCCGGGTCATTGTATTCCAATCATGGCAGTATCTGATTCATATCACACAGCAGGCTCCCCCTCCCACCATCAGTGTGTAGATGGGGAGATAGGTTGCCTGGTCAACAACCTCTTTATTGTGTGAACCACTCAGAGCAGAAAAACAGCAGGAGATGGAAGAAGCAGGACAAGGTGCCAACACCACGGGCAGTGTTTTGTAAAACCTGGTTAAAGAACAAATGGAATTATTACTAAAGCGATGAAAAAATATGAAATGGAGAATTATTTAACAGAGCTTGGTGATTGAACTTGTCAAACATCAGCGATGGCAACTATCACTTTGTGTTCTCAGAGGAAAGTGAAAGAGATTCATGTACATTGAGATAAAAAGCCCTCTCACCACAACCGGACACAGCAGAACCCTGAGCCTGGTTCTGCCGGAGGTTTCTTCCTGTTAAAAGGGAGTTTGTCCTTCCCACTGTCGCCAAAGCGCTTGCTCATAGGTGGGGGTCATATGATTGTTGGGGTTTTCTCTGTATGTATTATTGTAGAGTTTACCTTACAATATAAAGCGTCTTGAGGTGACTGCTGTTGTGATTTGGGGCTGTATAAATAAAACTGAATTGAAATTGAAAAAGCCTTGAAGATAATGTTACCAGTGACATGTCTCTTTGTAGCTTTTTGTTTGTTGTTGGCATGCACTTAGATTTTTTAATATTAATACTTAACTAATCTTCTTTACAGAGATTTTTAATGACATCTCATCAGTTAAATTCTCCTATCCAACGCACTTGCAGGTGATAGGCTTCTCTTCTGCCAGTCCATTACCTTAACTTTTCCAAATCTTCAGCTTATTTATCTATCTATTATAGATAATCTATCTATTATAGATAATCTATCTATTATAGATAAATAAGTAAGTACTGGAAACTTTATAACCAGTTTCCAGTACTGGATTAACTTCTCACAAAGCTCATTCACACCCACGCATTTCAGTTAACTTTTCTTTTCACTTTTGACTGGTACTGGATACTATCACTCATGCCTGGGAATCACTCTCAGGGTTATGGGTTTAAGTATGACAATCCCCACATTGAAATTAATCCTACTGCTTTTTAAAATTTATTTCAAGTATTTGAACACAACAAGTGTTAAGGCTGAGACTTAAAAATGTGGCATTGTGATGGTCTCCACTGAATTTACCTGTATTTACTCGGATGAGAACCCAGATTAGCGAGTGAAGAACTCAACTTTGAGTGTATCTAAATGGAAACATTGGAAAATCGTAGTGCTGCTGTTGACATTTGCTGTTTGGACACCGTGTGAGCACCTGCAGCACAGCCTGGGCGTGTAACCTAACGACTGCCAACCATAGTCTCTCTCTGAAGCTTTCGCTCATGGGTTGGACTGGTTCGCTAATGGATGATGGCAAATAACAGCTGCACTTTGCTCTCCTGTCTTAGGTACTGAGTGGTTTTCTCTTCTCCTCTGCTTTAAGAGGGGAGAGGAGCAGAACAGCCACTACATGAAGAGGGTAATGGCTGTTTGTCAGATGCGTCATTCTTTCACTTGAGTTTTGCTCATTTTACCTGATGGTCGAGTGTTTCAGCTGCAAAAGTCTCCTAACAAAATTGCTTTGCACCTATGTTTGCTCTGGCTCCCATCTGGTTGTGAACTGAAAAGACATTTTAGAGGAAAAGCAACCATTGCTGTGAATTTGTGCTCAGATAAACAATGACATTTAGTTCGATTTAGTAACCGCATGGAGCAAGCCGCAGCCTGCTCAGCCAGAAGGCCATCACACTACTTTTTAATCACTGCAGCACATTAATGAGTAATGGATAAATGAGAGGCATCTTTCTCTGTGTTAAGTCAAGTTGGGGCCTGTGCTATCATCATTGTTTCAGCGAGTCCGCCGTTCTCTTTGTGTCGGGCAAAGCTCAGACCTTGCATTTCCCTCTGCACCAAGGGAAACAATAATACTCCTCCTAATCCACCTCTCACTGCATTGCTCACCCAATCAATCCCCCACGGAGTAAAACGCCGGCAAATCGTGGTTGCCGAGTTGTGGTTGCTGTGGCAACATGGACTCAGGTCTTTCTGTGATGTCAGCCAGGTATGGCGTGGCAGTTTGTGCTCTAACAAGACAGACCCTTGTTGGGGATAATGAACAAGACTCTGCTGTCATGGCGATGACTCTTTTTGTGTGTGAGGGGAGGTCAGCGAGGGACGACTCCCAATTAGCTTGAAGTGTGTGAGGGAGACAGTGAGTAGGTGGGTGGGCGTGGAAGAGTTGCCCCCCTGGACTTTGCTGTTTTGTGTTGCATGTGAATAAATGTGCTTTTTGACAATATGTTTAACAATGCTACAAAAAAAAACCTTTGTATCATATTTATCATAATGGTTGTTTTAACAGTAAGATTAGAAAAGACTGGGTACTTTGTGAAATTTTCAATCATGCAAAGCCTGTAGTACTGAGAACAGAAGGCTCTTACCTAGTTAGTTCATTCATAGTTAGTTCCAATACATTTGAGCTAACACGCCGTCCAATGAGTGCCACAGGTGGGATTAATGGCATTATGAAGTTGCCGTCAAGCATCCTCAATTTGTGACCGTGACAGAGATATTCGTAACAGGTAGCGTTCACTTGTTTTTGACACCACCAAGGCTAATGAACAACAGATGAAAAAACAGGAGCTGCTCCTCCTATGGAACCCCCCCTCCAAAACGATGGGATGCATCAGTGTGGACAGTGGCATATTGAAGAAAGAAACATTAGCATCTAATGATTGTTTAGGGACAATCTAACGCCCTCCCCACTCTGGTTAGACTGGATTCAGTGTAACTAGCTGAGAAAAAGATTGAGAAGTCAGTTTGATATCAGGCTCATTTTTGTTCTAATTCACGTCCCAACCAAATGCACAACAGCTAACAAGTGATAATCCATGGACATATGTACAGTCATCCTATTTAAAGAAATTATTATAGTATGTTTAAGTTTGAATTTGCTGCATCACAGACAAATGCTATTATATTATACCGCATGGAAGATTTAGTAAATAACGCATCACCACTTGATTTTGAACATCAGGGTTTCTGACTGCACAAATCAAGATAAGCAAACTTGTCTTCCCAGTCAATGTCCATTTCATTTTTTTTTTTTTTTTTGGGGGGGGGCTTTATAAATTCTTGCATGCTTATTTTCTGCCCTCTGTTTACCCTCCATTGCGCACTCGCACACATAAAGGCAGCGTCAAAGCTGCTCACTCTATTGTCCCAACAAAGGAAGCGGCTCTTGTCTCGTGTTTACCGACATGTAATTTAGATTTAGATTGCGTGCCCTCGCTTCTTTGCATGTGTGTGTTGTTGTGGTTTTTTTTTGACTCGGTGGGCGTTGGAGGACCGTCGACTGCAGCCTGACAGCCGCTCTTTGTTCTCACTCTTACGAGTAAGTGGGCCTTACATAATTACAAATGAGCTTTCTATCTATAATGCTGCCGGGAGAAGGCACGCAAAGCTTTTGGAGCTGTAAAGCTAAAAAAAATTTTTTTTTAATAATTTAAAAAAAAATGACACATTGTGGTCAAACACCCATTCATCACTCATCACCCTGATGAGAGCTGTTCTCACTCTGCTTTACTCTACCGCCCGTGTTCTTTGGAAGAGGCAGAGGAAATATTCCTACAGACTTTTCACGTGTTAAATCTGTGCTTTTACACAGGACGTTCCTTCCCCCCCCTTTTTTCCCCCTTGTTGTTACTTTTTGTGTGTACCTAATGGCTTTTGTTGGTGAATAAACACTGCAGGTTGTCCCAACCACTCCACCTTCCACTCCTCCATTGCTTAGTTTCATTTTTTGCTGACAGTGTGGTTTGTGTGGGGTCTGTTATAGACTACATGGTGTCAGTGCGTGCTCTCGCTTCAGGCTGTGTCCTTGATTATTTTGTGACCGATAACACTTTCGATGCGCTGCAAAGAAAAAAAAAATCCCCTTAAGTATCTATTAAATGTCATTAAAAAAAAAAGACCACGCCACCGACTAAACAATGCCGGGATGAAAAGCAAAGGAGCGCTTCAAAAATGGAGGGCACTGTTATCTGTTCTCTTTCTGACAGTTTTTACGTCCTAAGCATTTTTTAAACTTTAAAGGGCATTTTGGTGCCCCGAGCTCTCATTAATTTCGAACCCTTTGCCAGCAGTTGCTTGCCTGCAGTTTTCTAAGAGTGTGTGTTTTTGTGTCTGTGTGTGTGTACACGTGCAGTAGAGGAAGTGGCGTCTGGCCAGTTGGGTCCTGCTTTGTCTGGCTTTAATGCCTCTTCATTCACTGTACTCACATCCAGCCAGCGCCCTGACAGTCACTAATCTCCTCTTTATCTTAAAGGTTTGCTCAGCACTTCGGCGTCCCATTCAGGCAGCTGCAAACCAAAGATTTGAAGCAGCAGCGTGGACCTCCATGTTGATAGATCTACTCTATTCTTTAAAGTAGTGAGGTTGGAATAGCTCCAACCTAGCCGTAGTACGTTATTCCTCTGTATCCAGAGTTAATCCCAGATAGTGGATACATTTGGGCCTAATCTGGGCTACTTTTACCATGACAGGCACGGTATTGGCAAATGTTCTGTAGGCCAGACATGACCTCAAATGTCACAATGCCCATCTGGCCTTTATGAAATGGACACGTGGTTGAGTTGCAGGCTGACCCAACACTGTTAGGCAAGGCCAAAAGTAGCACAAAGAAAACTGCATATGTGGGCCACACTTCAGCTCTTTCTAGAAAGACTGTGTGGCTCATACTTGTAGCTTAGGCTCATAGGCAAAAACCACTTTATTCGCATACAAGAGCATTCATAATGAACAGTTCTGGAGCAGCTCAGATAATACAGTGTACAGCTGTTAGGCGAGGATAGGTGGTGGACCGACAATGCTTAAATGGACGGTGAGACGTCCACCAGTTTGTCCCAAACGATTTTTAAAAATAGCATTTAACAAAGACGCACCAGCATTACACAGGTTGCTGTTGCAATCTTTTTCTGTGTGAGTTGGCTTGCAATTGTTACATGCATTCCCAGTATATTTGCTACTGCTACTCCCAGTTGTTCCCAAACAATGAACTATTTCAAAAAAATGTTCATTGTTGCTTAAGGGCTATGTATCTGTCTACGGTGAAGCCCTTGGGAAGCACAAAGACTGATAAATTGCCCAAAGGGATGTCACTCGAGTCATCGTTTTTGTGATTACAAAAAGTTTGAAATGTGAATGTGAAGTAGAAAGGAGTAAGCTTACCTCATCTCTGCTTCAAGCTAGCACCTGGAGGCTGGCATAATATGTTTTTGGCTGTCAAGCTGCGTTGTGTTAATGTAATGTTATTATTGTCAGTTACTGTTTCAGCTTTCAGCAGTTTTGAAAACATGATTACTGAGAAAACTTGGTTACTCTTTTTGCAATGCTGCCGTCTTTTAGCAAACAGTAAAAACTGTAGCAAGGCTTGCTTACGTCAATGTACAAGACCTGCCAAACCTCTGCACTTTGTCGTCACAGAGTTGACGACAAAGCGCACGAGTCCAGCTCCACTAAGACCTCTCGGCATCTCCATGTACAACTGTGGAAGTGGCCTCCACAGTGCAACTAGTCTTTTTTGTGTGTGATTGTGGTTGTTTAACAGAAAAAAAGCACATTGAACTCATAAATACACACTGCTTACTGTGTAATTATATCTTCCAACTAATTCATTCATTCTCATAAACTTAGAGTTAATCCATTACAAATACATAAGAGCATGTACTGGTTTGTGGAAGCTGCCATGTTTCCCCGCCATCTTTATTATAGTGGCCAAGACGGAATCATGTTTATGTATGTTGTTAGAGAACAACTACATACGCCAGATATAACTTATTGTCAGCAGATTAGAGGTCCGACCCTCCTGTCTCCAGACAGCTGACAGTGAGCTAAGCAACAGCTGGTTACAAGCGAACATTATGTCAGCAAATGTCAGCTAATATACTAAAAATCACACTTTGCCTCTTATAAACAGTTTGATCATATTCTCACATCAAACTAGAGTTTATCTGCAACGTGTCCAGCATTTAAGTTAATGATTCCACTTGGAGTTGCCTTATGACATCTTGCAGGAATGACCGTGAGGACGACAGCGCATTATATTTCTCCCGATTATGCAGATATCAGTTAATCTTAACAACCAGAATAAAGACAAAATTATAATACAATTGTGTGTGTGTGCCGCCCCCCGATATTATTTTTATTTTCCTGGAAACATTAAGAGAGGTAATTAGCTGGAAAGGTCTTGTTATGGGAGGTTTAGATGCAAAACAAGCAGCGCAAATAATGAGAATGTTGTTTCCAGTCAGTGCCCGTGAATGTCGTCCCGGCTCCGGCTCACGTGGCCACACCCGCGCTGTTAGTGCAGTGCTCTGGATTTGGGATTGGCTGAAATGAGTGTTGTCATTGATCAGCCTGGCCAGAGAAGCACACAGGAGCACTCAATAGAGGACCACCTTAGCCAACCATTTAGTGAATGAGCAGGCTATATGAAAGCTGAAAATCCAATTCACATTTTAATAGCAGTAGCGTTTTTCCATCATCATATTTTCCTTTATGTTCGAGGTTATATTTAACCCTGACTCTTTTGGGAATTTGAAAACTGATTAGAATACGGATCAAACTTTTTAAAGATTTTTCATCAGCTCATCTGGGACAAAGCAGAGACTGAAGTATTTTAAACAGCTTTGAAGACAGAGAATAAACAAGACATTTGCAACTGGGAAACAGATGTAAATGAAGCGAATCAGCTATCAGACACTCTGTGTGCTACGTGGGACTTTTTTAGACAAAATAAAATGCCCGTTATGCTCCTCACTACCGAGCCTGGAACCTAAAATGTGCTCCTGACTGCAACTCCAAGGAAATATTTTTTCTCAGACCTTTTAAGTTTGACTAATAGGGACTAAGTATTGTGTCTGACTGAGAGACGAAGAGACTTTGCAGTTTATTGGCTAAGGGTCAATTCCCACCGAGATTTTTGCTCAGCTGGCTAACATACTGCACACCATGTGCTTCAATATGCGAATTAGAGCTGGGAATTCCACATTTGTACTCCTCTCAGCTGCTATAGTGACAAAAAGACAGTGTGTCCTTACTTATCTTAGCCTTCGAGCTAAATTAATTAATTCCATTGATTTGTGGCAGGGAAATAACGCAGTATCCACCGTTAATTTATCTTAACAGTTAAGACATTGATCAGACAACACTAGGCTCTTCCTTACATTTATATAAACACTCATTACATTTGATTGTCAAAGAATTACTTCCAAAAGGTGTGATGGTGCACTAGAACATTAGAGCCACATGTGTCTATGTCTGACCCTGGTTGTCTGACTCACAGGCATCTATTTTACTGGCTATGTATGCCCTCCACTTACTACAGACAACTTGTTAGTCAAAATATATTGCCTTTTGAAATGTTTCACAGAGGAGGCATTCATCTCGACACAGCTATGATTTTCAACTTAACAGTTTTTGTGGCCTCTCAAAATTTGCACGTCACCATCGCCGGTTCTACAGCAGGGCTGCTTCAAAGTCTTTTTAAAAAAAAAATGTTTTCCTTTAAATCTTGAAAGGTTTGCATGGTCTTTCATTTCCCATGTTTATCTGCCTCCACTATTACACCCTGTGTTTATTATATATATGTATATATATATATATATTTTTTTTTTTAACATTTATTTCCCTAGCTCTAACTTCAAAAAGCTTAGTTTTGAAGATCTAACAGAGTAGTGTCCAAACAGTGTTGAAGTTGTACTGCCCTAAGAAATGATCCAAGAGGTCATTTGCGGTTTTTTAAGACTCATAGTTTTTATGCCATCTTCCGCTTGTGAGCGATAATTATGATGGGAGTTAGGAGGAAATGAAGTTGTAAAGCGACAGTCAACTTCATGTCAAGTTTTTAGAGTTTTTTTTTTCGATTGTGCTCCCCCACAATGTTTGAATACAGTATCCAGGAACGACATCTCCCTCCTGACTCATCACATTTTATTTTACATATGTTTCTAGAGACCGGCCACAGTAGAAGAATAATTGTAGGGGTTCCCACAATTTTTAGGGGGTGGAGGGACACTTTCGGTCTCAAATGTTTGGAGAAAGGGTCCCTTTCACCAACAACAAAGAAGCAAAGAAAAGAGCAAAGTCATTTAAACGAGAATGACATCTTAATACAATGCCATGCTCTTCCTTCTCATCTCCTGAACTGAAAGTCAGGGTTCTAACACATTTACATAAACATCTCTAATTATTCCCAATATTGATACAATTGCTTATTGTCAGCCGATCAGACATGTCCATATCCCGACAGTTGACAAGAACCAGCTAAAAAACCCAACAGTTGGTTATAAGCTAACATTGTGCTAGCTAATGTTAGAACTTGGCATCCTAAAAATCACATTTTCCCTCCGATAAAAAGTTTGATTACACTCTCACGTCATATATTAGAGTTCATTCAAAAAACATCAAGAGTCCAACAAAGTGATATCCACTTCAAAAACAGTTTCACTAAAACTGGCCAGTAGCAGCTAACACCGGCTAACGGCGGTAAGTTCAATATACTGTATATCCTCAACAGTTTGCCTCGGTATCTCTGAGCTCTTCACACTCACTGACCCTTATCAGATCCCTTCAGGTTTATAACCTCTTCCAGAATAAATGGACATGGATGCTTGGATGGGGTAGAATCTCCACAAGTTACAGTATAACTTTAACCACAAGTGTGTTATGTTAACCTCTTAGTCATGATCTGTTACTAAAGCTAACTAAGTAATTACAACCAAAAAGATTCGCTGAGGGGGATGGCATGGTGGTGTGGTGGATAGCAATGTAGCCTCACAACGAGATGGTCCTCGGGTTGAAATCATATCTGAGGCCTTGCTGTGTGGAGTTCTCTGTGTAGGCTCACTACAGGTCCTCCACTTTCCTTCGATAGTCCAAAGACAGGCTTGGGGTTAGGACAAATGGTGATTCTAAATAGATAGATAATTGAGATTGAGGAGATGCTCCTGTTGGGACCTGTAGTGGCACTGGGATTAGAGAAGTGGCTCTAATTCTGTTGAAGATTACAACATTATGGAATTTCTCCTGAGAATAGAACATGTTTGGGGTTCACTGCTAGTTTAAACCATCATGGTAGTTCAGATGATGTGATTATAGTTTGTAAGCTACAACAGAGCAGCTGGTTGGATAAAATACATATTTGATATTATTGTAAAAACTAAAACCTTAGCTTAGTGGTCTTTTGTTGACAGATTATTAAAGCATGTTGCAGATAATTTCATATGTCCAGCCTCTGAGCTCTGTTAAATCTGCTGCCAGATTTGAGCACATCTGTTGCCAGAATTGTGTACATCTGTTGCCAGATTTCAGTGACAAAAAGTCGCCCAATAAAAACCTACTTTTGAAGCCAAACACTCACTCGAGGTTAAAATGAAATAGTTAGGTTTTTGTTTTTCCATTTAGGAGAGGTTAAGAGATAATTCAGTGTTTTCTCTATATTGGGCAGCAACTGTAACAGGGCTGTTTGAGTCTACTGTTGTGTTCAAGATGCAGTGGGGGCATCTGGATACTCTGTGTCTAGAAAAAATGTAATTAGTATAAATTTTTTGCGCCACATGACCATTATAATTAGGCTGAAAAACACCCTCTTGTACTTACTCTACCATGAGAACTTTGAACACAGCAAATGCTTCAGAAGCAGTAAATAACGTGTGAATTGGGACAGCATAAAATAGGTACACTAAAAAGGAAAGAGCTTGATATTAGGTCTTTGTCAACCTCAAACCAGGGCAAACAACTGAAAGATTGAAATTTAAGGTAAAAACAACAATTATTTCCTGTCACTCAAAGGTGCTGCTAATTTTAACAGTTACGTTATCTAAAAATTCCCCCTCCATACCATTACCATGAATGGGGAAATTAGCTATGACTAAAACCATTTTTTTTGCAGGCAACATGCATATATTTGCTTTAAAGTTGGTTTAAGACTGCTGCCTTTCATATAGGAAGCAGCATGCACTGCACTGCACTTTGAAACCCATTCTTTTCTATGGCTTGTGCCGCACAATAATGGTCTCCCGCTGCGCTGAACAAACCAGAAGCACAAGCACGCTGGCCAGGGAGCACTCACAGGTGCCCCAGTCAAACTTCAACACAGCTGAACTTTGACATCAGCACAGTGTGGCATACATTCGCGCAACCTGTAGAACTGTAGAATGAGAGGCAGCAGGCGCATATAGTACACCTGAAGACTATGAGCGTCATCGACAGCAAGCTCAACAAACATTTTAGGTAATTCACGCGACCTTATCATAGCCTCCTATGTGAAAAGGCCTTTTGTGGGCAGGCGATTTCAACATGTCAACAATACTAAAGTCCTATTTTTAGCTAGCTTTAAAGGTTGATTGAAGTTAGAGGGTCAAGTGGGTACCATCAGCATATACTAGCTCGTCTTTCCTCTGTTCTTCATTCAGTCACTGATGGGAGTTGAGCTAGACGGCATGCTTCTCACCTTTAACAGATCTTGTTTTTCAGTAGCTGAAAATAACAGAATGAACAAAATGATAACTCAACAATTTAATATGACAAAAAGCTCACGTTCAACAAAGCCATAACTTTGCCTGTGCTCCACTTGCAGCACTGCTCCGGCATCGAAGTATCGAGGTTTGGCTGGTTTATGATGGAAAGCCAAGTCTTATGGTTCATAATAGTATCTAAGGTTTTCCTTCTAGTAAAAGGCATTTCTAAATGACCCCCAACTTTTGATTGGTAGCAAACTATGTATGCGCATACCCTCCAGTGCAGCCTTTGACTGGAGCACTGCTGCCTTGGGTTTTCATGCCAGTGCTGCACTACCCTGACTTTTGAGCATTTGGCAGTGTTCATTTTACAAATTCAAATTAAAAGACAAAATATAAGGTCACTGCTATTATTATTTTCTTTAAAAAAAAAAAAATCATGGGAAACTTAATGTGATTCAAAATGCTTTACTTTTTTTTTGCAGTCCTTGCTGTTTGAAAAAAGGTGAGTCAGACCTGGTCTTTGAGCGAGGAGAGCAAAGGAACGAGAAGAATGATTATCAGGACAGTGAAGTAGTGCAAGCGAGTGAAGAGAGAGGCAAGAAGAGGCTTTATAGATGGGGTGAACATTCTTCACTTGTGACTGTGGGAGCCAGTGACACATGAAATATGAGAGACAGCAGCACTCTCCACTATTTATAGTACTGCAAGAGAGACAGAGAAAGAGAAGAATCTGGCCACACCAAATACACTCCAGGGCAGAGGTGGCATCGTTTTTTCATTCGCTAAAGAGGAAAAAGAGGAATTCCAGTCAGTACTGAGAAGGCACATATGTCACTGCAGTGACTACGACAGGCCAGTCTGAAGTAGAAACGCATGTGTCATCTCAATAGTGAGAGGTGGCTAAATAAGCCTCTGCATCCACTTTTCCTTTTTAGCTCACGGAGCTAAACAGATGCTTGGGGGGGAGCGCCGGTTGTGGCTTTGTGTTGTTGCTTTGTGGCGATTCAAACCCATCTGCAGCTCCGCACTGTTTTGTACAAACTGCTAAAAATGTATCAGCGCTACTGGGAATGCAACAGCATGTCCTGTTCTGCTGGAGATAATGATGAAAAGAAGCCAAAACGAAGCCCAGCGAAAGTGGGCATGCAGCTTAGGGAATCTTTCCATTTTATGTTATTTTATGTTTAGATGAAAACTCACAAGCACGAATCAAAAGAAAGCAGAATTCATTCAGTTCTCGCAGTGGCCTGACAAGCACTAAAAATAACTATGGCAAACTGCCGCTAATGCTAATTTAATGGGGGTCATAAGGGCAGCTGCAAATATGAATGGATGGCTGAATGGATGAAGACTCATCATTTGACATCATCTGCTGTGCTGTTCCTGATGTAAGATGATTTCGATAGCTCTGCCCTCAAATTGCATAACATGTCCGCGCTGTCGGGCCAAAGAGGCATCAGAGCATCCCATAAAAGTAACCGGAAGACTTTGATTTGTGATGCTCACAAAGCATGAGCCATTAGGAACGCAGCAAGTATTCTTATCTCTCAAACATTATCCAGACTGGTCGCATTTGCAGCTTAAAATGATATTTGCGAGTGTTTTTGAAGAAGTATTTGCTTCTTGACATTTCAGTGTTTCACAAGGTGCCCTAACTTGCATTAAACCGTCATCTCGGCTGTTTGATGCCGACGCGCTCACGCTTGGACTTGAGCTTTAGCCACGGTCCGAGGCAGAAGCCGAAGGCGGCTGCGAAACTTTGATGCTGCCTTCCATAAGCGATTTCTTCAGTGATGTCATATCTGTAGAGAAAAGCCCTTCAAAGTCAGGCTGATGTATTATGCATGGCACTATAGTAACTAGCCAGTGTGCTAGTGGTGCTCTGGGGTGGTAATGGTGATGCTTGCAGTGCAGAGAATAGCAATGGGAAGCCTTTGTACTGAATGCTTTTGCCAAGCATGAATTCCTCTATGGTCAGCTTATCGTTCCTCAGATGTATGTTCTATGCATGCAGACGGCGTGCAGGGATTGCAGTGGGTTGTGCTTTATGCTTTGAACACTAATGCATACTGTAGAAATTCACAACTTTAACAGACGTCTCCTGTCCTTGTTTGAGCTTTTCATTTTCATAATCCTTTTTTTCCTCCGCCAAGGAGGTTATGATTTTTGCATGTTTGCATGCATGGGTGTCGTTCTGTCGCCCTGCCCTAACCCTTCAAGGTCAACTTGATTTGTGTTATAACGTTAAAGAAAATATTGGTAAGAGAAATGTTAAGGTGAGACATTTTGAATTTTGGGTTTTCACTAAAGTTTGATGTGGCTTTTTTGTTTGATTGGATAATGACTTAATGTTTATAATGTTCTTACAAATGAAGCTTCTTTTTTACTTAATGCAAGAACTACTTTTTCTATTTTCTAAATGACAGATTATAGCAAATCATGCCATTTTACTATGCCATGATTTAAAAATGAACTATTTTGACAAATTATGCTTTTATTCATTTTTGATCTCACAAAAAATCAATTAACTATATTAAAGAAACAATAAATAATTTATCCCCTCTAAATGTTGGAACAATATAATTTAGTGATATTTTGTCTGCACATCATAGGCCAGAAAACGTTTCGTTTATAGTGTACGTGCTCCTATTATATTTGAATTCAGTTTTCTTATTACCCACAGTGTAAAACTGAACAGATGTTGAGAGATTGAAATGCAGATGTTGGGCCTTTTGTGAAAGTTTATGTGAGGGGACGCATCAAAAAGTAAATCTGCACTCGACAAGCTAATGACTTTACAGAATATAAGCTGAATGACATACTGCACTTCTACACAATTACAGCAGATGCAATAAGTCATTTTAATGGCAGCAGAAGGCTGTGGATCAGTAAGTCCATCCATCCTTTATGTGGTTAGTTGGTTGGTTGGCGTACAGACAGAAAGTATACATTAAATAATGCGACAAAGGCCAAGCTGTTTTGTACAGACATTTATGTTTCCAAGAGTTAACTAGTGACTGTTAATACTCTAACCTTTCATCTAGTACAAATGGGAATGTTGACATTATTGCATTCTCTCACCTCACTGAAGAGATTCTGACAATTAAATTTAGCACAAAACAGCATGTAAAGGGCCACTAGCTGAAACTGATATGCAAGACACTTGCAGATATTAATACACACATCAGACCTATAGGTGTCATGAGCTGTGCGCAGGCAGGAGAAGGACCCCAGAGCAGACTTCACAGAGGCCGGTGAAACTCAAAAACAGCTTTATTTGCTGATGGATGAAAAATACAAAAATAACAGAAACAAGAAAAATAATCCACAGGGAGGCACGAGGGAAAACAAACAAACGCAAACTAATCCAGAGCATGGGAAACAGGAACACGGAGGATCACACAGCATGGAAAAGACGTTAACAACGCGACCGGGAGCACAGAAAACACAGGACTTAAATACACAAGACATAACGAGGGGAACAAGAGGCAGGAGGTGAACACGGCTGGGAGACATCAGGGCTAACGAGAACAGGGAAGCAAAACTGCAAACACTGACATGAGACAAAGACCTTCAAAATAAAACAGGAAACACAAAAGCACAGAGAAGACATAGACACAGAGACACAGGCTTTACACAGGGACCTGACAACAGAGGGAACACGGGCAGGGGAGAGCAACACAGAGACCGAACACAAAACCACAATAGTCAAAACATGGGATATAGTAAATCAAATCCGCACACTAGAAAAACAGAACAAACCAAGGAGCAGCAAAAACCCAAAACACAGACAGCAACATAACAGAAAACAACGGTGGAGATAACTGAACACAAAAACAAAGGGAACACTGAGAAACATAAGGGCTAGGGGTCTGAACAGAACAGAAACCAAAAATAAACTGAAAACGCTGGGTCAGGAGACCCAGGACCATGGCAATAGGAGCTTTCATGACA
>VURO01010558.1:3005-39377 GCA_015108175.1 Pelvicachromis taeniatus
AATCTCCCCCCCCCCCCCCCCCCCCCCCCCCCGTGTGCTGCTCTCCACTCCTGTCAGGCCTTCTTCACAGAAACTGAGCTCAACGCAACTAATAATATCCATGGATCGCATTTATATTTGGCATTTTATATGTCTGCGTTTTGTATGACCTCATGTATGCATGCAATGTGGCTTTCTGCAGAGGGCATGCACAGCTCTACTCACAGATGGACATGTTTTTCTGGTATAAATATTTAGTTGGAGTTTTGTAATGTAAACAAAAGACAGACATTCATGCAAAAAAAATCCGAAGCTGTTTCAGCGTCTAGACATCTAACAGGCGAGTTCATATGAAGCCTTTTTCATACTGTTGTCCTCTAAATGGGAGTCTGTGAAGGAAGCAGGTGCCATTTTCGTCTGGTCTAGGCACAGACATTAAGGGCACTCATTTCCTTTGGCCGTTAGTATTTGCATATACTGCTTCTTTGAGTTCCTGTGACTGGCCTTAACTTCCTGCCAAGCGGAGAGGGAATTCATGCCCACTCAGTGGCAGGTGTCAGATGGCAAGGCCTTGTGCCCGAAAAAGACACTAAGGCCACTCTCTCTCTGTTTTCTCCCTCCCTCGTCTTCTTCTTGCTTTTGCAAGAAGCATAGTCCTCAAGCATCAGTAAGCTTTTTAAGAAAGCAAAAAACACAAAAGAAACTGCACCATCATTGTCACACGATTTTAATGTTATCCGTGCATATTCAAACCTTAAAAAAAAAGGAGACAATATCAGACCTTGCCACCATGTCACTGGGTTAGTGATGCCCTGGCATTTAGGTCCCATTTGGTCAATGCAACTGGGCCGCAAATGTCAGCTCCATTTATTACCCGTGTGTATCTGTCTTTGTCAGTCACTGTGCTGTCCACTGTGCTGGGGTGAACAATCACCCTCCAGACTTTACAGGAGCCCAGCATTCAAATTTCAATTAGAGGTGGGCATGCAACATATAATAAATACTGAGTGTGGTGTGGTGAATAAGATGCCCTGACAAACATAATAACCTAAAATTAAGAAATGTTTTATGACATTTATAACAAACGTTTATAACAAACTCTATTATGACTCTTGTATTACCGTGTGCTTGAATGACAGAATTATATAACCTGGTATAAACCAGAATGTTAGCGATGCAGTAGCTAACATTCTGGCTCACAACTCATCACAATTTGCAGGTTATTATACATAAAATGACATATTTGATTTTGACCTTGAACACAATTTGGGTGAAGACCTATTTGGTTCACCTTATCTACAAGTTTCACTAAAATCTGCAGCAGTTCTTGGGAAATGTGGCATGGCATAAAGTCATCCGTCCTTCTGCTGGATGACAAAAAATGACAACGAGGTAATAAAGTATTTCAGATGCACTGGTTGTAATCTTTGCCCTGTGGATGCTGAAATGAATTTTTATCAATACAATACAATCAAAGATCCACTTTTCTTTCATTTAAAATATTCATATTTTGATCATTAAGAAAATTATTTCCAGTTTCTCCTAAACTGCATTAATTGCATTAAGTACTGCAGGATCTTCTCTAACTGGAGCAACTGAAAATAAAGGGCTTTGGCACTGGAATAATTCAGAATGAGCTGTTGTATACACGGCTTTACTTGACGTATTTTGCCTTAGCAAACACAAACAGATGTAACAAATATCAGGCATTCACATCATTTTCCAGTGTATTTGTAAATTCACCTGACAACAGAACTTTGACCCTTTTCTCTTTTTCACTCCTCTAAATAGTTTTCATCATAACTGCTCTGATCCTTTGCTCATACTGAGGCTCATAACGACGCTGCTATATTGTCGCTGGCTTAAAGCACAGGACAGCTTCATCGTTAGGCACACTGTATTTGTTAGTTTCTTCAAAATGGCCATATTCAACTGTTTGATGATTTAAACGATTATGTTCATTGTGGTGGAAATGCACAAAAGTCTTGGTATTAAATGTTTTAGTATTAATTTAAATGAACAAAAACTAGCCTTACATCTTGTGGAATTTGTAGCCATGTATTACTCAGAATTACAGTTAATGATTCAGACACTCAAATCAAATTTACACTGTATAGCAAGTAGGGATAACGTCAAGACCAACCTGTTTTGAAATTCATGTCAAATTACTTGAAAATGTTCCGTAATTTTCCTAAAAACTATGATGTATTTCAAAAACATGCCTAAAAAAAGATCAATGTGAATGACTCACATCATTTTTTAAAAACAAATCTGACAGACATGAGAGCAACTTTGTGCTCACACAATTCTTTCCATAATATTGAGGAGGAAAACAACGAACCGAGAAATAAGTGTACATATTAGTGTGATCATCTAATCCACAAAATAACCTCAGTCCACCCGAAGAGAAAAGATGGATGGGATTGTGACAGTGAAGAAGTGAGAGGAAGTAAGTCCCATTGTTTCTCCTCTTAATTACACATGAGATGCTGTGGAGTAACTTAAGTATGCTGACATTAGAAGAGGGAGCAAAGTGTCACTGAGTGCCTCTTTCTTCTCTCTGTAGCAGTTTACACTTAAACCTTTGAGACTCGTGATGTGAAATCAATGAAAATATGTACTCCATTTCTCCATATTCTCTTAGGAACAGAGACAAGAAAACAAAACAAAAAAAACCCCACTAAAACAAGCAAGGAAATAAAATGATGCAAACACAATCTTGAGTAAATAAACCTTCATAGAACAGCCTGAACCCCACTTCTTAGCATCCGGACCATCTGCTGATGTGCTGCGTGGCCTACAGAGAAGAACGGAGGGAGTTTGGGAACTCCAAACATCTTTTAATGTATATAATTGATGAAGAGATTCTGTAAGTAGGGCGCAGATTTAATGCTCAGCTTACTTTTTTTGTAGAGCAACTCCCAGGTTTCCCAAGTATTGTGACACCTCCTCTGTGATGAGCTGTACCTGACGGTGTGAAACAAATCCCAGGTTGACCAAAGTGCCTGCTGCTGTCACCAGCACCACCATGTTTGCCACCTATTTGCTGTCAGCTGGTGCTTATTCCCTTGAGAAAAGCTTTGGGATTAGAATTAATAACAGCATCTACAGTGGAGGAACAAGTACGGTACTCAGGTGATTTACTTAAGTGAAATAACAGCGCTGTAAAATTTCCACGTTACAATCAAATGTCTCGCGAGTAAAAAGTACAGAAATATAATCTGCTAAATATACCCACCCGTCCTATATATGGAACAGTCTTGAGCTTTTCCTCATTTCTGTATATTTTGCTTGGAAAATAGGTAATAGGTTCAGTGATTTTTGTGGAAATGCAGTATGTACAGCCTTTTGTTCTGCTCTCTGTCAAGATGATGTTGCACTGGTTCAGTAATGTTGAAGATCCGGCTCTGCGGAGGCCAATCCATTTCTGATAGTCTTCCACTGTGTCTTTTTATATCCTGGCATGCTTTTACTGCATTGGCATTGTGTTTGGGATCATTGTCACGGTGAAAAATGAAGCTGTTGGCCATCAGATGGTTTCCAGATGAAATGACATGGTGGACCAAACACTGGAAGTATTGTTTGTTTTCATAATTCCATCCGATACCCGACACTACTGGATGAAATGCACCCCAAACCATGACAGTGCCTCCACCGTGTTTTACAGATGAATGTAAAACACTCACTGTTGTATTGCTCTCCTGCCCACCTCTGTATATATTTATGCAATTTAAACCATAAATTTCAAATTTGGATTCATTGTCATGGTTTCCCACTGATTCTTAGCCCAGTTCTCATGTAAGGTGGCATAACTCAACCTTATCTTCTGTTTTTCCCGTCCTTAAGAATGGACCATTAGTGATCAGAGTCAGATGCTTCTCTCAAATCTGGTGTCAGGTCTTTGCAGGATTTCTTCTTCTTTCTTAAGGACACACCATTTAGATAGTGTTCACCAGGTGTGTATTATTTCTTTTAGGCCTGTCACTTCAGCTTTGAAAGCATGGACAACAATTGTTCAAGACCACTTGAAAGTCTGGCTCCTTGTTTGCAAAATGTAAATAAAGGATGGTTGCAGCAGCAACATTATGATATTGATGCTGCTGCATTAGAGTGTAATCAGCATTTTACTGCTGTTTACCAATATCTGGTTTTCAGTGGTTCCCAACGAAGGCAGTCAGGTCAAAGAGATCATAACATAAATCTGACTTGTTTTGAGATTACTGATGAAGCAGGAAAGAGGAAACACCAACTGCATGCTATTTAAACTTTTATTTATCTGTATATTTCTCTCCGAAATATTGGTATAAATTAGAGGCGATATCGCCTCTTCAGAAACAGAAAATGTACTGGAGCACAAGTATGTCACGGTTTATGAGCTTAAAGTTGCTTTTCTTGAGTAAACGTACTTGGCTACATACATATTGTAGGCATCAGTGACAATCAGTGAGATATATCATATTCAACATGCAGAAACTCATAGTGAAGCAGTGGCATAGGGTTGTCTGTTAACTAAAATAATGGATCCTGATCTGTTTAATGTAACCGCTGACCCATCAACTGCACGATACATAAATCAGTCATGCATTTTATTAGAATCTCCATTAATCCGCTGTATCATAATGTAATGAGTGTTAGGGAGTGAGAGGGCAGTATGGACAGGCAGATGTCTAAATGTGCTAATTGGCCAATTTGTTTACTCCATGCCAGGTGCTTGTGTGCAGTCTAAAGCATGGCAGCACTCCCAGCGGCAAGCAGTGACCCACTTGTATAGCAGTGCCTTTTTCCCCCTATTTAACTAAACACAGTGCCACTATTTATAATCAAAATATTATGTGGAACCACTGAAAGCAGCTGGCTGAGGAAGCTACAGTTTATTGGCCTGCAGGAGCTGGTGAACAGCTCCCGTGTGACTCTTAGGGAAGCATGGATACATCAGGTGGAAATGCAGTAGTGTTACAAAGTGGTTTTGAATTTTAAAAAAAAGAAAAGAAAAGAAGGAAGCCTGCAGGGAAGCTTGTTATCAACCCTGGTACATGTCCCACTGCGCAAGTGTTGCTCAAAACTGTCATGGCCACATCATCTTGTATCTGAGGAATGTCTGTTTGACTTAGACCCTGTTTACTTTAGATTTCTGAAATGTGTCTTGGACAATTAGGTCATGAGTGGACAGCACTAAATACAAGTGTAAATGACCGCCGAGACACATTATTCTCACTCAAACAACTTGCAGAGGTGGCGTGGGACACATTTGGCCTCGTATCTTTTGTACCGTAAACACTAATTAGTCCTGATGCCCAGCGAAAACACAACGGGAAAATATGTCACCAATGTGTTGGTTTGTTGGCTTGTGTCCTGTGTCTCAAAGTCACAAATGACTTTGGCCTGACAGCCTGAACAGTTGAAATCATGCATATACACATGTGGTACTTCTTGACACTTTTGGATACATTTTCTTCGCTATTCTAATCTTTGGCCTTTTATTAAAAATAGATGTTCGCACAAATTAAATCTGTACACATGGGGTCAGCTGGAGATTGAAAACACACGGTAGACACAGGTTAATGCCACTTATATGTGCTTTCCCTGACCCTAATCCTATCCTGCACTTTGGAAGAGCAGCACCAGCCATTGCTAGCAAATGCTGCTTTGCAATATCAAACTAAAACATTTACCGGAATCCCAAATATCTATTGAGATTATCTAAAATATAACACGAAATGTGATCAGAGAATTTTTTATTTTTTATGTATTGTTTTACATAGTTTAACATTATCCGTATCACATCATAAAATGTGTCCACAACATTAGCATGGTTATTTTGTTGGCTTCAGATATGTTTTTCTGGTGTAAGACTTACATGCAACAAACTGTCAATAAGATCTACTAGTACATAACTAGCAAAAAACAAAAATAGTTGTCCGCACTTTTGACAGAAGTTGAAATGTGCCGGCGCGTTTGTTGACTCCAGAGGGTTAACTTTTTTCTAGTCCATCCTGTGCTTTGTAGTTTTGCTTCTTTGTTGTTTGAATCCGCTCTATTCTTCTCATTCCCTTTACTTTAGAATTGCTCACAGCAGATCGGTGCACCTACTTCTGCTGGAGGTCTCGTCTTGTTGATAGGGAGTTCTTCCTCCCCACTATCACCATCTTTCTCACTCATTGCTGGGGTTTTCTTTGTAACATTAAAGGTTCAGGATGTAAAGTGATTTCAAATTACTACTATTGCGTATTCAATGGAAATGTCCACTGGCTGTCCACTTGTGATCCTACTGCCCAACGAGCTGTAAACAGATCCCTCCTAAAATTCACAGCTGTACTACATGTGCCTGCAATACAACAGCCAGGCAGAAGAGCCCAATGGCAGAATGCCTGAAGCAATCTTAGTGTTGATTCAATGACTCTGTGGTCATCTTTGAGCCTGAGTGTAACACAAATTCAACAGCACTGCAAACTACAGTGCAAACCTCTCGAAAAGCAAAAAAAAAAAAAAAGGATTGTATCTATAAGTTAAATGCCATCCAACCTCAGCAAGGTTGTTCTTAGCCACAGAGGCCCGGGTGTGATTCCACCCCTGCTCATTTGGTGTGTCTCTTCTACCGTTCTCAAAATAAAAAAATAGCATGCTTTAATTCTAAACACAAGGTGCATGTGAGGCTTATGTTAAAGTAATACGCAGGTATTCAGTGATAACCCAAAGTATTTAACATGTGATGATGATTATGAGATAAGGCAGTCTCAAAAGTCGGAAGTAACGTGTTTCAAAAGTCTTTTTAACACGTTATCTGGTTACTATTAAATCAATCCAATCATTGAACTGCACTAGTCAATCCAGGACAATGAAAGGAAATCCTACGATTGTGCTTAAGAAGCAGTAAGGGAAAAAGCCCTGTGCCAGTCCACATAATAGCTTTTGAGATTTTTCTGTCTGGATTCTGAGATGGTACCAACAATTCCTCGTCCTATGTCCCCCCCCAGCTCCACCTTCATTCACGGAGACGCCGGCACAATATGTGGAGGCGAAGGAAGGGGGAAGCACTTCGCTAAGCTGCTCTGCCCAGGGAAATCCAAAACCAATGATCAGCTGGCTGAGGGAGGGGGAGGAGCTTGCAACCAACGCAAAATACTCGGTAAGAAAACATCATGCTCATAACTCAGATTTATGATTGTGTGCAAAAATAGAAGCGGGGTTTGTGCACAGATGGTGGCATCCGCTGAGCCCATCTGTACTGACAGTATGTTATGGACTATATCTCACTCGGGCTAATGTCAGTTTATTCTATTGTTCAGCTGCGTCATGAGCTGTGGTTTTGTCTCTAAACCTGATGTGTTGTCCAAAGTCTGAAAAAACAGCAAAACCATCACATTGTTTTTGTACATATTGCACCAGAGACTTGGTGTAGAAGTAGTGGAAAGCTGCAGATATTTGGTTATTTAGGAAACAATGATGTCATCGGTCCAGGATGACTGACAGCCAGGCTGTTCTGTCTTACCTGTGATGTCGTTAGTAAAAATAAAAATAAACCTTGCATAATTTGAACAATTTTAAGAACAGCTTAGTGGCGCACCTCACATTTCTGAGCCCTCTTTGCTGTCTGGTGATGCCTGACTTTTTTTTATTTTTACTTTTTTTTTTTAAACTCCCAAATGCAGACAGCCTGATGTCATGGCAAGGATATTTCTGGCACTGCCTCAGTGCTTGCAAACATTAAAATCAGGTTTGTGGTGTTAGTTGCAACAAATCAAAGACAGTCAACCCACAGCTCCATGACAGATGACTCAAAAACGGCAAAGGCTTCAACGAGCTATGATGCAGTAGAGCCATAGGATGTCGAATCTTGAGTGAGTGCAAGTGTCACTTTCGCTGGAGTGGAGGATCGCTTGCTCTCACAATACTATCAGAAGCACTACCTACCACACCTATACGTTTGAATACAGCAAATTCATCTCTGGAGTTAGTCTTGCAGAAATTAAGGTTGATATGGGAGAGTAGCTAAAACATCAGCTTATTGCTAAAACAAAACACATACACACACCCCACATGCACAAGCAGCTGTAACAGATGCAAGTAGATTGCTGATCATGTCTAACAAATGTGGCAATGATGCTAATTTTTCATTCTGCTTGTAATTGTTTTTAGGACTTTTCAAAGGTGGTTGCATGCCTTCACATTTTCGTATGTGTCTAATATTGCAGTCTGCTGCAGGCGCTATCACCTCTTCACAGCTGCCTGTGTAACATCCAGCAAAGGAAGTGACAGCAGCACAGAAGCGTGTCTGTTAAAGGCCTCTTTTCCTTTCATTTTTGCCTTTTATACCCCACCATCAGTCGCGTCTCTTTAACACCCTTCCCACAGTAAACGATTAGACAACATTCTGATGCATTATTAATCTCCCCTTTTCTGCATCAATATTACATTAGCCCTAATATGAATGTTGCACTAAAAAGGAAAATCTTTAGTGAGAGCAAAATGCCAAATTCTAATAACCTCACTTTGCATTTATCGTCTCCCCTTGTACGTTCGCCTGTTTCTCGTTGCATCTCCCCTAAAATTCGGGAAAGCTCCTTTCCGTGGTTAGAGGAGAGCTGTGTGTGTCTGTGTGTGATAGGGAGCATTAGGATATGTTTGCTCACCCACATGCTCAGATCCATGGAGACGTCATGGAGAAAGGCAGGAATGTGACAGACGGGGTTAGAGAGGAGCAGAAACACTCCTCCGACTTCTCCTCCCTTTACTCTTTTTTTAAAGCTCAGAAAAAAAGATGCGTTAAGTAACCAGGAAACTGAAAAAAAAAAGACTTTTAAAAAACTCAGGAAGACAGCGGCAGCCAACCAAATGTCATTCTCACTGGAGTGAAGTGCACAGGACAGAAGTTGAAATTCTGCCTTCATCTTGTGCCTCACCTTGTCGAATGAAAAGTTCCTTTTGACTTTCCTCACACTCGCCTTGGCCTGAGTTCAGCTATGGCACAGAAAATGTATACATGTCTTTAGACTCTGTGAAGATTACTGTGTGTTAACATGTGTGGTGTATATGAGTTTTTTCATTCATCTAACAGTGGTTTAGACTCCTTGGATTTTATAGATTCGGTGTAACAATAAATGCCTGGATTTAAAAATATGCTAGACCATGTTGTCCCGAAACATGCTTGATAGCTAGCAATGACAAGCTAGCTAAAAATAACCTTTTGTGCATGAGTGTCTTTGTTTGTGTTAGGCTCAGCCTCTGACTGAACATTTCCATTAAACATTTCAACACTGAATATCTGTCAGATGGCGGTATTTTGTCGATGTCTAGTAATAGTTGAAAAATTGTTTCAAAATAAAAGTTTGCATTCATCGTTTGCATAGAACATGGAGAACTGTATACCTGTGCGGCCATTTTCACTAAGCAATAGCTAGCAACCTCCCACAACTGCCAAGTGGTTGGAGAAAAGATTTCTTTCTTTTACAACCACTGACTGACAAACAGTTGCCAAACAGTCTATAGGCCTGTGTGCCTGAGGCTTCAACAAAACACAAGCTAAGTTTACTCACTGAATTCAATCTTCATTTTTCAATCTTTGATGTTTCCTTTTTTCACAGTTCAGTCCAAATATAGACTGTATGTAAACGATGGATGTAACCACCGTTGTCATTATATAGAGTTCTTTTCCAAAGAACTCTATATAATGACAAGCTTGATTTACAGCCCACCTACTGGTGATTTAAAATGAATGCAGGTCAATTCACTTACGAATTGGCTTCTTTTATGTCAGCATTGAATCTATGTAGAGCCTACATAGATTTTGCTGCCCAAGTTAGCAGCAGAGATACGAGGAAACAAGGGTACTGAGTGGGCCAATCACAGTTGTTGTGAGCTGCCTAGGCTGCATAGTCACATTTCTAGGGAGCTATACATCATGTTATAGCACAAGGTACACTATAGGTTTTCAGAAGAGCTTACTGGTTACAATAATCTATGGCATAGATAGTGTAGAATCATAAATCCAGACCAGAGCTCCAATGGTCACCTGGTATCCCAAAATACTTGATGATTGGATAATGGATGATGATTGGATGATTGGACTGCAATCATTCTTTTATGGCATGCTCAGTTTGGCTCACCGAACAATTTTGCACTAATCACACAAAAAAAGTTTTTAATTTTAATTTGACATATTTCAGTGAATGCTACTAACTGTTAATGTAATTGATTTTAGGCTTTATATAATCCTTTAATAAGAGAAGATCATTTAAAGTAAATTGCATGTGAAGGAGGTGAACTGGAATTGGAAACAGAGCATTATTTATTTTTCTATTAAAATAAAGACAATTTAATTCCTTCAGTCATTTCTGAACCAACAAAGCAATAAATTCACCTTAAATCAGTGGTTAGTTTACACTCCTAGGACCAAGTGTGGGTGTTATCTTGCCATTAACATTGTTATGAAGTTCCCCAACGTCCTTGCAAAAGTTAAGCTCTGCTTTGTTTGCTCTACTTGTACCATAAAACATCTGAGAGACAGATGAATAGGAATAATTCTGCAGGCGTAGCAGATTCTCCGCTCAGCTGTGTGAATGGACAGACTACAGCTGTGTGTGACATGAATGGACAGAGCCTCTCGCCACCTGTTGCATAATTTATGAGGTTTGGTTAATGTGTTTTTCCTCGCCAGTTATTGGTTCTCATCAGTGCCTGCACACAGGGATGTGCGATAGCACAGGGTTAGACGTTACCAAGGTGACCATATGCAGGAATTACACCTGGAGCTAATAAAGCACGACACGCTCATGACTTTTAAGTCTTCTTTGTTGCGTGAAACTTTGACCTGCAGTTAAATTTAACAAATTTAAGGTACTATACACGTGTATGCTCAATTGTACTTCTATTCCACTATGTGATATCATTTTAATTATAACATAAAGTGCTTTTATGTTTTGAATTTGCCATTTAAAGGCTGTTTATCTCTTTCTCCTGCCCATTCATTTGCAGGTACACGATGGCAGACTAACCATCCTTGGCATCACCAGAGATGACAGAGGGGCGTACACATGCCGAGCCTACAGTGACCAGGGAGAAGTGCTCCACACTACCCGTCTGTTGGTTCAAGGTGATGTCTCTACAGAATGAACGAAGCAGATATACAAGTTACAAATATAAAAGTCAAATCCAAATGAGTTTGGATATTTTGCCAGATTTTTCAATGAAAACAAAAATCTTTCCCCATCTCTACCGGAGGCATACTGCTCTGCTTGCATCAATATAGTAGTTAGGTTTCATTATTTATACTTAGAGGTAAAGCTCTGCACTCCTCTGGCGTACTGATGTATATAACATACCTTCTGAGTCTGTATCAGGCAGTCAATAGCTCAGTCTGGGGCCTCTGTATGTGAATGTGTGCACAGCCATGTGTATACAACAGGATCTGTCTGAGAACGCGTCACTGTCTGTCTCCGGTCCATTAACCAGCCTCTCTGCTAGACACAGATCAGATAGATGGTTGTGATAGCAGCCTCGCTCGGTCTCTTGATACAGCAGGGCTTGGGGGAGTTAACAGTGTGTATTTAACAAGCAAGTGAGCATTTTGCTTTTAAGGTGTATTTTAACGCTTGAGTTCTGTAAGTGCAAACATAGCAGAGAAATAACTCCACTCCTTCACAGTGCAGTAAATAGAGGCACACACACACACACACCCTGCAAACATGATGATTGTTTTGTAACTTACTGAAGACTCTTAACTGGTGGTGCATGAGATACAACTGCATTAAGGCTTCAGGCCTCTGGTGGAAGCACCAATTCGATCCCTGTTCTCTCTTAGCAGTGGACTTCTTTCTTTTCATGTAACAGGTCTCAGTCGTGTTATATGTTGGATCAAGCCCACTACTACATTACTACCCTCCTGTCTAACCGCCTTTTTACCCATCTTACATTGCAATTTCTTGTAAAAAAAAAAAAAGGTTCAGAATAAATCTTGTGTGAATAATAACATTTATGTGATAACATTTATCAGTCATTAATTTTATCTTTAAATGAAAATTTGCATGAAAACAAGTTTGTGTTGCTAAAACAAAGTCATCAGAACTGACTAATTTCCAAGTTCATGCCTCTAGGATGTATTGGGACTCTATATGTTGCAGTAATACTGCATACTGCAGTAATACCAGAACCACAAAAAAGGTTTATGTTGTAGTTTGTGTGAATATTACCACAACTAGCACCGTGAAACAAGAGACACGATTACTACGCACACGCGGAGCAATAACCAGGAGACATCTGAGGAGTCATGGTTCTCATGCTGGTGATCTGTTTTTAATTGTTATGTGAGACGTCTGCACAGTGATGTAAAAGGCTGTGCATGCTCAGAGGCGAACAAACAGGAGGTTTGTATCTGGGCCTTTTCATAAAAGACAGCTTACCTTTCATGGCTTCTGCTGTTTTATTGAGCACTAAGAACAAATCTAGAGCACCTCAGGAGATGAAAAGGGTTACAGTGTGACGCATGCGAAACCCGAATACTGACTACTGTTAAGTTTACAACAGTTGACTGCTTACTGTATCTTACATCAGACTGTGGTGATATATATTGTAAATATTACTTAGCGTGAGCCTTTTCTCACCCTGATTTGCACCTGAGAGAAGAAAGTTGGTGCGAAAACCTGCATGTAGTGTAACTGTCTTCTCTATTCTTTATGTAATTATCATTTCATTATTCTTATTTTTTTTTTTTTTAGAAAGAACGGGTGCATAAATCATCTTGATGCATCAATTGTAGCTCACTTTAGTTGTCTTAGCCCCCAAAAGACCCCAGAGGACATTATTATGAAGGTTCTTGTTTCACTGCATTGTTTAACACAGTAACCCCTAGTTTACCATATTTAATACATGAGTTTTTGTATCATCAATTTTTATATCATCAATCAGATTTTTTTTCCCCAAATCCCTGAATAAATTACATGGTACTTTTTTAAACAATAAATTGCAAAAGAAAAAAACAAAGAAACATATATACAAATGCAAACATTGATTTATATATATATATAGATATAGATATATATATAGATATATATATCTATATATATCTATATATAGATCTATATATATATATAGATATACATACACTAACCACTTTTTTTTAAGTTAAAATAAAACCGGAGCTTCGGGTGGTGCAAAGTCCAGATTGAATAGGCTTTAAATAGAAAGAAGAAATCCACAGGAAGCGGTGCTTTTTAGCATCTTTGTGCTCGTTGTTTTATCCACTGTCAGCTTTACTGTATTAGTTCAAGCTTCTGAAACAGCATGAAACATCTGCTACAAACGTTTCTAGCACATGTTTCTGGATGAATGACTGTTCATCCACAAATAAAAGGAGTTAGAAACTATTACAAACTATTCGGTGGACACTTTATTAGATATACCTTGCCAATTTTGTGTTCCTCCACATCCCAAATTTGCTATGAATATTTGCATCGACAAGCAGTTGAACAGGTGTACCTATAAAAACGGCCGATGAGTGTATACTGCATACACTGTACTAAATATTATGCCTGATTTGGTTTTTAAAATGCCTTCTTTGGCGTTGACAAAGACTATACAGTTTATACCTACATAAACAGAGTGCCGTCTTTCCATTTCATTTTGTGGAAATGGACCTGAGTGGATTATTTAGCAGCTAGAAAAGTTGAAATGGAGATGAAAACCAAAGCTGTAAAAAGACAGAAATGTCAAATTATCATTCATCAGGTGGATTTAGAGCCGTGCGATATGACGAAATATATCGGATGACGAAATGAAAACATCTATTGTTTCAAATTATACGCTATCGTTTGTTTCGTGGTGTCGCAAAATACATTGTTTACAAAATGTTTTCAGCGGGATTCTGCCTCATCTTCACTGACTATCAGTAAAGATGAAGCAGAAGCAGGTAGCTCCAAACAGAAGAACCAGACAAAACAAATCACGGGCCTTATTCCTAAACGAGGGGCTACCTCTGTAGCATGGACATGGTTTGGTTATGAAAAGTCTGACATGGACCAGAATACTGTACTACACAAATTATGCCACAAACTGGTCCCCACCACAGACTCAAACATGACAAACCTCTTCTACCTCCTACGCAAGAATCACATGAAAGAGTATGTTTACGGCTGAGAAGCAACAAAGAGCTGTCAGGTGCTCAAAATAAGAGATTTTGGCCATATCGCACAGGCCTAGGTGGACTGAAAAAAGACTGCTTGTTTCAACGCTTTTAACACTTGTTCTTGTTTCTTTCAGGGCCTCCATACATCGTTTCGCCACCAGAAAACGTCACTGTAAACATATCCCAGAATGCACTCTTTACCTGCCAAGCAGAGGCATATCCAGGCAATCTCACCTACACCTGGTTTTGGGAAGAGGACAACGTCTACTTCAAGAAGTAAAGTTATGATCAAGTTCACTTCTGTACTGTAGCTGCTCTTGCTCTCAGTGTAGGGAAAGTTCTTTGTTAAGCGCTTGTGTGAGGTTAAGACTTAGTGATTTAAATCACCACCATGCAAGCTGCATAAGGCCTTTATCCCTGAGCTTTTGTGATGTGATTGACATTGCGGGTCTCTGAGCCCTGTGCTGTGCTGTGTTTTGAGCGACTGTCCAAGGGTATTTAGTTTGTGTGTGCCATGCCCTGCTGTGACCCCAGAGGCAGTAAGAGTGGGCCTGCTGGGGGTCCGTCTGGAGCGTGCCAGGCGAGTTAGTGCACTCTGGTGACAACGTCACATGACTCAGGCCTTGTGTCATCATATGCCTCTCATGCGGTGATGATATGAAGCGTAGCCAGGACCTCTGCAGGCTCCCCAGAGTTGGTGTTTAGAGTCTGAGAGGCTTTTACAGTGAGGAAGTGACAGACAGAACAAGTGGGAAGGAAGAACTAGTGAATAGGGTTTTGACTGGCGGTGAAAACAAGTGTCTGAAGGACTTTCACAGAGGAAGTTTCCATACTAATTTTAAACAGCTTTTGTAACGTCAATCTTGATTTTTTTTTTCTTTCTGTTTTTTACAGGATGGGAGAGATTTAGTTGAGGGACTCGCATAAAATTCTTTATGATGAGACAGTCAGAATTTATGCATTGAAGACTGCACTGATCAAACTTTTAGTAATTGCACACCAAGAGCCTATTGCCAAGTGTTAGAAGCAATAGACAGACTCTGTCTGTTTGCCCGTGAACTATTCCTACAGGACTAGAGCAGCCAACATTGGCACACAGTTACACCTTAAGCCCATGAAGATTTTTGACTATATTAGATCTTGTGATGTCATGTTTTAGCAGATTGCTACAGCCACATGGCAATTGGCCAAATAAAATTTTTTATTTTGTTTTTTTTTAGCATTTATGCACCTATAACATCCTATCATTTTTATTTCACAACTGTAACATTTTATTTGTTTCTGCAAGAGTTTGATTATACATAAAATATGATGTCATCATGATGTTACCTAACAATCACCTAGCAATGGCCTGAAATCACAATTTTTACCACCATTTAAGTACCTGGAACACCTTATAAATGCATTGTATCACTGCCACAGACGCCAGTATAACACAAACAATACTGAAGCATGCACATGTACTGGTAATTCAAATACAAGACTAGTGTCATATGAGAAAAATACCATGAAAACATTCATTTCTTTTGGTTGGATTATAATGTATGCTATCAGAATATTATTATTTTTTTTATATTGTTCATGGCAGTATACTGTTTATTTCTCCAATAACACAAAAGCCACTGATGCAGTGATTGGTTTTCTATCTGCAAGATTATGTAGAGAACCTGATAAAAAGGTGTAGCATGGGCAAAGGATGAACACATCACCACATCCATTACCCCAATACTGCATAAGTCTTGTTCTCTTAACACAGAAGACAAGTAAATGTGAATTTTAATAGTTAATTGGTGATCCCCTCATGCGTGTAACAGAACAGATCCGGTCATGTTTTCTGAGCCAAATGTTCAGCTCGTGTTATTGCAGAGAAGACCAGTGTGATTTTTACATCTTTTAACTCATCCAGCTGAAAGACTGATGCGTTTATACCAGGGCGAGACTTCTGTCGTCCACCCTGTCGTCCACATTTCACAACAAAACGTTACTCCTTCTGGATTAAACTTGAATGAAACCTGCACATAGTGATGTCCTAATGGGTCTTCACCCTAACCGGTGAACTGTGACGGATTGTGAGCCAAATGAGCCGCTATGTCAGTGACCTTCTGGCGTTCTCTTGGTTTGATTCTCATCTTCCCTTTTGCTGTTTGTTTGGTTTTGGGAGAAAAATGAGTGCTCTTTTAGTTATTATTAAATTTCACAGACATAATATATAGTCAGCATTAATGTTAATGATCCTGATTTAGTTGCTGCAAATAGTTTTATTTTATTCATTTTATTTGTAAAGTATCTTTTTGTAGATGCTCAAAACCATCAGTAAGTACAAATAAGCTGAAGGCAGGAAGCTCAAATTGTTGTCTCAACAACAATTTGTGAAGCTCAGTGTGACAAATATGTCAGTTATCAATTAAGTATCTCACAAATTAATCTTTAACAGCTCTTTTCTAGAAGTATTAATATCATCCAGTTAAATAAATGTGATAACTCATCTGTATATTAAATGATTAATCATTAACAAAGCCCTGAAGTTCTTTTTTACGTTTACGTTTTACTTTTAAGTCTTTTTCAGTTTAAAGTAATTAAATATTTAAGTATTGAGTACTGCATATCTGCTTAAAACAAACAAACAAAAATAAATAAATACAACTGAGTATGTGCTCTGCCTTTTTTTTTTTTAATTTAAAGGGAAATCACGAGGGCTGTACCATTTGGCAGTTATGGCAATTAGCAGATTTATTTGAGTCTCGCTCGGTACAGAGTGTTCTTTGGACACCTCTCAGCTGGCTTCTGTTCGACTCTCTGCTGCTCTCTTATGGCACCTTGATGTATTTAAGCTCCACCGATGTGTGCCCTGTCCTGTTGGTGTGCTCCAGTAACATGCTGTGATAAAACGTCTGTGTCTTCTTGCAGTGATCTGAAGCTCCGAGTGCGCATTCTCATCGACGGCACCCTTATCATCTTCCGGGTCAAGCCGGAGGATGCTGGGAAGTACACCTGCAGTCCGAGCAACAGTCTCGGTATCTCGCCCTCAGCATCAGCCCACCTGACTGTTCAGTGTGAGTGTTGCCATGACAACAAAGTGGGGGGGAGGGGCGGGGAACTGGTACAGCGAGCCGTGCGAGGAGACGGGAACAGCAGCAGCAGTATGGAGTCTGCTCGTGCTGGAGGCTGCTGTAGTATTTGGCGGCGCTGCTCCTGTAATGCAAAGTAACCTTCTTGAATTTCAAGGTCAAGTGTTGCAGAAAGGCAGCAGAGTTTGATTTGACCATTTCCTCACTCTCATTGGACTTCAGGAATTGAATTATTATCTATTCCGGCTCCAGCCTCATTCCTGTGCGCAAACATGGAGACAAACTCGTCCCCAGACTCAATTTTTCCTGCTCTCCTTTGATTGTGGCTGTGAGTGATGAGAGAAGAACGCCACTCCCAGACACCATGACGTTTCATCATAAGTCCTCTGTGCAGAGCTAATTTGCTCCCAAGTTGCTGCTGGTCATTGATTATTGTGCTACACTATGAAAGGGAGCTGGGGGATTCACAGCACTGCAGGCACTGATTTCATCACTAGCCTCACATACAGCAGACGATAAACCAATGTCCTGATCGTCCATGTAAAAGAAATTCCGGCTTTATGTATGAAGCAGCTGAGAATCCCTCCCGGGAGAGACGAAAAACACTCCTGACTCAGAGTAAAACAACTTCTTGGATTAGCAAAGCAGAAATTAAACGGTCGTCCAGTTTTCTGGATGTTTTCTGGGTTTTATGTGCGGAAATATGATGTCAAAATTTCACTCACTCGGCTTGATAGTACTCGAGAAAATTTGCATTGAACACTAAAAAATCTTGTGGAGGCTGTAATGCTTCACCACATCCTGTGCACACTGCTCACACACATGCATGTGCAGTTATTATGCTGAGAACTCTGGCTGCTGCCTAATCTTCTCTTCCACTAATTCCCCTTTCAGCACCCCTTTTATGTTCCTTACATGTCAGGAGATTTTTTTCTACTTCTCTCATTTTTCCCAGTTCTTGAAAATGCTCTGTAATTTATCTCTTAAGCATGAACAGAAACAGCTACAGGTGGAACATTTATGAAACAGCATCTTAATACTATTTGTTTTGGTTAAGTTGATTTAGTCATGCTTTGGGAGATATAAAAGAAACAATAACTATCTGGTCCTTAGCAGGTCTTAAAACGATTTAAGTACAACCTCAGGTGAACAATTACAGATGATAAATAACGCAGTGTCATCATTTCTTTAAAAGAAACCAGACCACATCATAGGTTTGCAAAATTGCAACTGAACTAACCACAAAGGAATGTCCTTTGCAAACCAATCGCTACATTTCAGCACAAATACCTCGTACCGACTGTCGGTACAGTGGGGGGGTTGGCAGCCACAGGACCTGCGGACCTTGCACTGCCTTGACTACAAACTCCTCTTTATACCAAAGTATTCAAAATGTCAAATGTGTCTGACATCTGTCTGACCGCTAAAGCTGAAAAGGCTGAAATTGGGTCAGGACAATGATCCCAAGCACAGCAGCAAATCTACAACCGTATGACTAAAAAAGAAAAGAATCAAGATGCTGCAATGGTCCAGTCAGAGTCCAAACCTCGACCTGATTTAAATGCTGCGGTGAGACCTTAAGAGAGCCGAGCAAATGCAAATACCCACAAACCTCAATGACCTGAAGCAACGTTGTAAAGAAGAGTGGACTAAAATTCCTCCACAGCGATGTGAGAGACTGATAAAGTCATACAGAAAAGTTATTACTTCTACTACTGAATCATGGGATGCACTTGGTTTTTCACGCCTTGCTTCGCCAGCTTCTCCTGAATTGGTTTATATAAAATAAATAATGACGCTGTAATGTGTTATGTGCTGTTGTCCATCTGAGTTTGCATGGAAATTATTTAAAATTTCAATGATTTTGTCTTGATATAAAAAGAGTTGTGAAGATATTTGTTTTGACTATTGAAAATATGTTAATGCTGATTTTACCTCCCTCTGTTTTTATGTTCCTAAATTTGGCAGTGATAGGTATTAAGAACATTGATAACACGCTAACATTTCATAGCTGTGAGTCTTCCTAATCTGGGGAGTTCGATAGTCGTTATCGATCAATATGTCGTAAAATATCTTTGCAGGTTGAATCAAAGATTTTCAGAAATTAATGGTTATTTATAGTTTATTGGTTGTCACCCAACTCTTATTTGTTGCCCAGACCCTGCCCGAGTGATCAACATGCCCCCGGTCATCTACGTCCCACGGAAACTGCCAGGCATCATCCGCTGCCCGGTGGATGCAAACCCACCTGTGACATCAGTGAAGTGGGAGAAAGATGGATACCCACTCCGAGTGGAAAAGGTGAGTCTGATCTGCTTTTTTTTTTAGATTTGGGAAAAAATATGTCATAATTATCTTATCGGTTTAGCACAAGGGAGTATGAAAAATGTTTTTCTCAAATATTGTCCAGGAAAGATGACTTCTTCTTTTTTTTTTCTCCAATTTTTATAAAACCCATAAATCCAGATTTTTACAGAAACTAGAAGTATGATCTAATCTAATATCTTACTGCGTGTGAACATATGATTTTGAGGAATTATTACATTGTTGGACTGCTGGGCTGATTTGAAGGTTGTGTTGAAGTGTTCAATTTAAAAGTCCTCTGTGGATTTTTTAAATCATGAATTGGTTTTCTTTTGGGAAATAAGTATTCAAAAAGACACAACTATTACTTTAAACATCTCCATAAACCATGTCAAAGTCTCTATTCAATCATCTTTCGTCTCCATTCTTGTGTGCTTGTTTGGAACTTCAGCAGGTCATCTCGACTATAACTACATGCCTAAACTGACTGGGTTGCTCCTATGTCATTGGCATATTAGTAGAGCCCGACTGATATAAGATTGTTAAGACTGATAGTGATGCCGATATTAACACATTCCAATGCATCGGATGATATTTTTCTGCGTTTCAGACACATGAAATATAACATTTGTGTGGTCAAAAGTCATAATGTGTATCCCTTGTTTACGCTCTGCCTGACTCTGCTTGGATCAGCCGGTTGTTGTGTTTGTAGCATTCCTAACACGTTACCAACAGGAAAGTTGCAGAGTACCCTCTGGTGGACAAACGTTGCAACATAAACACTCACAACATGGTTGAAGGTTGTTTTTCTCCATCTGTTTACTTTTTAAATTTTCATATATCGGCCATTATAAATGCAGATACCAATATATCGGCATCTAGTTAGTATCGACCAATATATTCGCCACACCAGTATATCGGTCGGGCTCTGCTGATTCCATACTTGCTCAAACAAGCAGTTGAACAAGTGTAACTAAAGAAGTGGCCAGTTAGTGCATAAATTAACTAACGATTATTTTTTCATACACAGCACAGCAGCTGTATACATAATGATTTTTTTTATCATTTCAAAGTGCCACCTGGATATAGTGTCTTTGTGCTCAGATCTCGCTATCTGTTGCTCTGTTTTTCTTTAATCTAAAATGCTGCCAGTGTGGAGGGCAGGTCTCTATTAAATAAACATTAACTTCTATTCATCTGATTTAAAAGATCTTTGGGGATCTTTGTTTTCTCGTGCAGTTCAAAAACATTTAGATGGGACCCTGAGAGCTCAGGAAAACCCCAGAAATCAAGCATTTCAAATGCGCCCTTGTCTTATAGTACCCTGGTTGGAGCCTGATGCAAGACGGAAGTATCCGGGTGGCAGAGGCCACAGAAGACTCCCTGGGCACCTACACCTGTGTGCCTTACAACGCCCTGGGTACCATGGGCATGTCCCCCCCTGCCACTTTGGTGCTAAAGGTAGATCACTGTTTAAGTTCTATAGTCTCTCTTTTCCAACTTGTGCACACTTCTACTTCTAAGTGTTTATGATTTGTGTTTCTCAAGGATCCCCCTTACTTTAATGTGAGGCCTGGGGGGGAGTACCGTCAGGAGGCTGGGAGAGAGCTAGTAATCCCCTGTGCTGCTTCTGGAGACCCTGATATACCATCTATCACCTGGAGAAAGGTGCCAAACAGCTAAACACACGCCATAGAAATTGTATTGAAAATATGTGCTTGTTTTTACCTATAATCTCTTGACATTTTTGCTCTGTTTAATTGTACCATTGTAATTTTCATGTCAATTGAAGGTGGGGAAGCCAAGCAGGAGTAAGCACAACATCCTACCCAGTGGCAGCTTACAGTTTGTGTCCCTCAGCAAAGAAGACCATGGAGAATGGGAGTGTGTAGCCACAAATGTGGTCACAAGCATCACTGCCAGCACGCGTATCCTAGTCATCGGTACTAACAGTCTGCACAGCGCTCTCAGCTTTCTCAGTTTCCTCAGCCACTGACCTTTCTTACTTATATGTTGAAGTCACTTTGCTGTGTGATTTGAGCGATTTGCATGAAGAAGATGTCACCCTCATCCCTCAAACTCTTTGCCTTTTCCCAATTTCCCTTTGGCCATCATTAAAATGTAATCTAATCTTATCTGCAGTGGCTTTATACAGTTAATTTAAAGCCTGAATCTGTAACTACAGTGTGCGGTAGCCAGCCCTCTGCTGGAACACTGTCACTGCAGCCTTTGTCTGTTGAGTCACTGAACCAAGGGCATCTTTTTCACTCTTTGAATTGACTGACTGAAGTGTTGACAAAGGCAAACAGGGTTATTAAGTTTGAAACAGGGTGCTGAAAGCCTTCATGTGCATTGGTAGAGCCAGTCTTACATTGTGGATCTTGTTATTTTATTTGTATTCTGCAATCAAATTGCAGCATTCAAACTGATCTCAATGATTTGACCTTTTAGCATCTTTTGTGATATTCTTTGATCCAAATTATATTCTTTGAATTCACAACACTGACGATGCCTTTTACTTACTTAAGATGTAACCATTTCTTTATGTCTGGAATAGCAACCATTTAAGTAAAGAAGTGCCTTGCTCAGTTTTGAAAAACTTCCTCAGTGAGCTGCATACTGTAGCTTCACCAATATATAACTGTTTGTGGCAAATGCAGTTATGTTGACGACGTGCAATTAAATTTCAGATTCTTGTCTAAACTTTGAAAAGCTACTGTTGGTTAGAAGTTCAATTTTTCATAATTGAAATACATAAAGGTGAACTTACACTTTCTTAGTTATAACTAATTCGTCATTCATGGAATGTGAAATATTTCAAATATTTCTCTTTTTGTTTCTTTTGTGTTGATTATGCCTTAATCATAAATCTAGTATCATTTCATTTAAAATTTGAGCTAATTAATATTCAAACAGCATAAATACCATGCCTCTATCTGTAGTTCATACACACACTCACAGTCTTGGGGGAGACTGCTGACTATACAGATGATGATCATTCACAAGATGCAAGATGCTAAAAAAAAATTCATCTGTGAATAGTGATTGTTAAAGATTATTTTCTGCAGAGATAGATAGGAGGCATCGGGACAAAGATGGCCACTCTGCTTTTCCAATGATATTACCCCAATTCCCCCCAAAAATGCGGTGAAAATTTGTAAATAAACACACAATGCAATGATTGGTAAATCTGATAAACCCATATTATATTCACAATATTACATTAAAAACACATTTGAATGTTTCAACTGAGAAAATGTACCATTTTAATTTAAACAAAGTATATTGACTTTGATGGCAGCGACAATCTTGAGAAGGTTTAGATGTTTTCCGCTGTGTAGCGTCACCTCTTCTTTTAGCAAATGGTCCATAAACTTGTCTGATATCGGTTTCTAGCTGCTCAACAGTCCTGGGTCTTTTTAAAATCATATTAATAATGTAATGATTTGCTCAGTCATTGAATGAATCTATGACGTGTGTGCAAGCTGAGCCCACACAGTCATTTCCATGACAGAATCATGCCTGTTTTTAATGTACTGCTGTCTGAGGGCCCAAAGATTGGGCAATATTGATTTTTGGTTTTGCGCACAGAGATTTCTCCAGATTCTCTGCGTTTATTGATGATATTATGTACTATAGATAACTGGGTATTCAAAGTCTTCAGTTTTACCCAGATGCAGTTTATTGCACATCTGCTCATCTTTCAGAGGTTAGCAACCATTAGCAACCTGCAACAACAAAACCTAATGAGGTGCAAAACTGTTTCCTCAGCTCATCTCTTTTGTGTTGCTGCCATCAAATTCAAAACCAGCTAAAATTTTTAATAAAAAAGTTTTTTAAAAATCAAAAATATGAATAGAATTTATTTAAAAAATTGTAATATTTTTCAAAACGATGTGAGAGCTCTAAAGGTAAATCATAAATTCTGTGAACTCTCCTGTGGTAAAAGTGAGTAGATCAGTAAGACTGACACCGTGGTCCATTGGCCTATTTTCCAAGGATTCATCATAGGGTTAGGGTTAGGGTTCGCACAGCTGGCAACGTTCAGCTTGCCTCCATGTGACCAGCACTAAGCTGGCAGGTGTGGCAGGGTGGTGCAGACAGCTGTGCTCCTCCGACCACCCACAGGTCTTTCTTTTATCCCAGTGAGAACTAACTGGCTTCAGGCCACATTGCACAGCTGCTAGGCCTGTTTGGTGGGATGAGATGAGCTGCAGATAGCACTGGCGCACTTGAATTGCCTGACCTTACGCTGGTCACCACCTCAGCCAGCATCACATGATTTGCATAGAGCTGGCAGATGCATGACACAGAAATATTTGCAGGGTGAAAATAGCACTTAATAATTTGCATTATTTGACTAAAACACAATCAGTAATTCCGAAAGAGACAGTTATATGTATGAAATGTCAAAACAGTGTTATTATTTACAGAATTTCTATAGCTTAATCACTGCAAGTGATATTAAATGATGTGTGGGTGTAAGATGTTATATTATAAGTAAATTAGTATGTGTGCATTATGAATTTATTCCCACTCTGTCTCTGTAAATCACTCAGGCACCAGCCCACACGCTCCTGGCAATATCCATGTACTGCCCTTAACAACCTCTGCTAATGTGTCCTGGGAACCAGGTTATGATGGCGGCTTCGAACAGACATTCTCTGTGTGGTATGGTCCAGTGTGAGTACTCTCACTTTACTTTAAATCAATGCCAGCAGTCTGCATGGATGCAGAAACAGATGGTAGCTGGAGGTAGACGTGTACGTCCAGATTAGTCGAAGCTCTTCTTCACAAATTCAGTCAGACGCTCACAGCAGGAAGTTTTTTACTCGAGGTATTTAGTGTATATAGATATAGATGTGCATAATTCATGGTGTGCACTGAGAACTTAATGGAGTATCACTGCAGTAACACCACACGTGGCATCACAAAAATTCACTGGCTGCTCGTCAGAATATTTTTCCCTGTGTGCAAATCATTTATCCTGGTGTATCCAGAAAGACATTTGCTGACTGTAAACATGAAGACAAGGACATCATAGACACAAATATGTGAGTCACAGTCTGCAGTTGCCTCTGTAAGCGATACTGTAATTACATACTGAGCACTTTTTTTAATGTCGAGCAAAACACATTATGGCTGAGTGGAGTTCAGCATTATGGACACAGTGAATACGATAAAAACTCAACAAATAGCCGTGACTTACACAAGACTTACATGATAGAAAAATACACCTAAAATATGTATTTATGTATTCTTTTATTAACATAATATTCATCATTTTAATGCGCAAAGAGGACATCTATAGTTTTTGTAGATGAATTTATGCGCATCCCCAAAGATATTAGACATTTTTGTACATGCACTCAAATAGTTTAAAGATTTTTTTAAATGCCCATGTAGTAAAGGAGCAAAACAATATAAACAATACAGCAAAACTATAAGAAGAAAATCAATCAAATAAACTCAGATTTTTACACTAAATGACTAAATGACTTAACATACCACCATTGGAAAACTCCAGTGTTGTGATGGTTTATATAGTTTTTCCATCACTGTCATATTTTTCTCACTTCAAACAAAATTTGGAAAAAAGCAAAACATTTATGAGTTGTTGTTGTTGTTGTTGTTGTTTTGTTTTGTATGTCAAGACCAATTGGAGAAATAAAAAGTCTAGTGTAAAAGCTGAGTGTAATTTTATTTAAATGGTATAGATAGAGAGAAAAAAATGCATAAAAAATAACAAATGAAATCAATAGACTAGAGTATTTTGAAATATACTCTAAATTTAAAATAGTAGGTGTAACATCACAGTCAGAAGTCGACCATGGGAGTGCTCTTCTTTAAACCTCTTTGGTCTAAGTCGTCACTAACAGTCACTGGTACACTAACCCTGTATTTTGGAGAAAAAAAGCAATTTATGTTTCTCTGATGTTCTTTACATTTTTATTAAAAATGTTTCCCTCAAGTTACCAAAACTTGGGACAACAAATTTACATATCCAAATATTACGTATCTCACAATATTATAAAAGCAAAGGGGGAAAAAAAATCACGTTTCCACTTTATGTTTAGGTTTTCCTTAAAACAATGCATATCAATAACTGTTCTGTGCATTATAAGATTAAAATTGTAATGTTTTTCACTGAACTAGACCAGGCGTATATATTTATGGAATAGGAAAAGTTGCTTACGCCTCACGGGACTGATGATGTGAACTGTTTCAGCTGCTCTCCATTTCCCTGGCAGGCTGTTCTAACAGCTCAGAGCTTGAAATTAAAGGCTGCATCTCCCAAAGTTTTTCTCCTACTCGTTACAGTATTTCAAAGAGTCGAGCCTGAGGGGTTCATAAATCGTAAGCACGTCAGATTGATCCGAGTCTCTAAAACGTTACAGAAGTTACTCGGTTTGCTGCGTCACCTTTAAATTAGACGCAGCTTGTCATGTGACTATTTATAGTTAATTAATCATTATAGAGTTTCTCCTTCATAAGATTCTCTTTGTATGTTTTATTTCTCTCCGTAGGTCAAAGAAAATAGACTTCGGTCCTCATGACTGGCATTCGATGCCAGTTTCTGGTGCTCAGACCTGGTTGGTGGTGCCAGGGCTGGAGCCTGGGACAGAGTACCAGTTCAGTGTGTTGGCTCAAAACAAACTGGGCACAGGCCCATTCAGTGAAGTTGTGACAGTCACCACTGCAGGTGGGTACTGCTAATCAAAGGATGTTCCAGCCTTGTTTGCTGCTTCTTGACTTCAGAATCAACCCGCTGAGTTGCACTGAGGCACTATTTCTAATTTTAGAATATGACCAGACACAGTGTGGAATGTACTGCCCTCTAGTGATGGTTAAACTCATCCTGTCCTTGTTTAAAGTTGAACACTGTACACAGATTTCCAGATGAGGTACCCTGTACACTCCAATGTGATTTTTAATTTGTGTATGTGTTCATCTTCATCACCTTCAAAAGCTAAGAGCAACAAATTAAACGTGCAGCAGCAAATGCAGCCACAGTGGCTGTATGTGTTTATTTAAGCCCTACTTTACAGTTCTTAAGCTTACTTACTACATAATACAGCCTACCTTGTTGGTAGAGGTTGTTGCACATGATGACTACCCACTAATTTGCATTTTAGTTACTTTTAATGTTATATTAGAAACACTTTGCTGTAGAGAATTCAATAGTTACTTAGTGAGACTTAATGTATATTGAACCTGTAAGTTTATCCGTATCATCTCATTTAGACATAATGGAGGTTAAGATAGAGTCACACTTTCAAGCATATTTTTGCTCGGTTTTTTTTGTATATATGGTGTCTTTGACCATTTCCTAACAACTACTTACGAAATCTGGTTGAGTTTTTTAAGATTTTTAAGCTTTAATCCAGACTGTAATATTCATTACAATGTGGAAACAGCTAATATGGATGTTAATTAATCATGTTAAACATTAGATCCTCCAGACACTTTGAATGGCCAGACAGGAAATGGCAGAAGAGCCGCAGGTGGTAAAGCCTGTGATAGAAGTCAGCCTGTGAAACACCAGAGGCATTTTTGATGTTGTGTAATAAATGTTTGCCTAAGGAGCAGCCTGCTTGTGAATTCAGCAACATGGGGCTAGTTTTAAGAGGACCTTGACTTGAAATATACTTTGTTTTGTTTTGTTTTTCAACTTTACCTGTTCTGTATTTATTAACTGATCAGTTTCTAAGCAAGTCTATAGTATTACTCTTAGGGAATTGTTTCTATTTATTAGTTTAAGCAAAGAAACTTGAGAACCAACCTGAAAATTATTTCAAATGACCTAAATGCAATAAGATCCTTATAAAGCTGGGTGCAGACCCGTGACAACTGACACTCGGTACAGTCAAGTGAACACAATCATCCGAAATCATATGCAGTAACAAATCCTTACAAAAGAAAAATCTAAAGCAGTAATGTTGACCAAAAGAATTAGTTTCTTGCTCAATTAAAATGGACTTAAACTCCCGCATAACTAGTTCTGACAATGTCAGGTCCTCCTGCAGTTTATTCCACGGAAAAAAGCGGCAGCGAGTTTAAAAGCCTGCTTGCTTAATTCTCTTCTGACTCTAGGGACAAACATTGTGAAATATGTTTTCCCTTTCAGTGCCGTTTGCGAGTACCACTTCACTTCCTCTATCTGTTGTACTCGTTCACACCTCCGAGTGTTGTCACAATATATGAGTGTTGAAGCAATAATTAATGTGCAAGTAGAGCTCAGAGAGCTTTTCTCAGGAAAAGCACAGTTTTGGGATGGGTCCACTTCGAAAAGAAATAAACACATTTTTTCTTTATCTAATAAAAAATGCAAGCACAGCATAAATATCCCCTGGATAATCACTTCTTTGGTTGAGAAGGGCAGCAGGCCTTCCACTGATGAGAGCTGCTTAGCTTCATATTTTAGCACAGACCAGAGCTTACTCAGTGGCTCTGGTCAGAAAGTCCACTGTGACTGTTAGCTGCCGCCACACTAACATCCAGAGTAGCTTGTATATCATCTTGCTGAGCATTGTGTAAACTTTAAAGTTAACTGCAGTGTTTTAATTGTGAACAAAGAAAAAAGTCATTTTTCATAAAAGCTGCACATCCATGCTTTCTTTTTTTCTAATTTTACCAGAATTACCAGAATCCTGTTCTTTTCTCTTTTTTTTTCATTTGGCTTTTAGATGGCCCCCCAACTGGTGCTGTCCCCTGGGTGTGTGCACATAATGCCCATTGGATAATCCAGCCCAGATGGTGGGGGTACTTTTTGCCTCGTGAGACTTGATTTGGCCTCACATTACCAACTTCCTTCATTCAGCAAATGTTACATGAGGTCTGCAAAGTTCTGACCTTATTCACACACTCAGATGGAAACCAGTAGGCTTCTGTTGATTAATACATTTCTCCACAACCCATAATGAAATATTTTGAGTTCATTAACCAATCAGTTTTAATTAACCTAAGAAATGAAAGGAAAGTCTTTGGTCTTTGTATTGCTATTTCTGATTTCTTGGTAATCGTTACGTCCAAAGTGTACTTTGATGCTCCATTGACGGAGACCCCTCAACGGAGCCCATCCAGTGTTTGTATCTTTGTATCTATCCTATCTATTTTTTTTTTTTATGTGATCACATTAGCAACACCCTGTTGATACACCAGCAGTTACAACAGTATTTCTTTCAAACTCATAATATGTGGTTGGTCCACAGGCTCTCCTCTGGGTACCCCAGAACCACTGGTGCTTCTTACTCCACCACGGTGCCTCACAGCCAATCGCACGCAGCACGGTGTCCTCCTCACGTGGCTTCCTCCAGCCAACCACTCCTCACCTATTGACCGTTATATCATGGAGTTCCGCCTTGGGGAGAGGTGGGAGGTCCTGGATGACTTAATCCCTTCAACTGAGACTGAGCTCATAGCCAGAGACCTTGTTCAGGTCAGTAGCACAGATATTTGTATGTGGAAATTTGGCTGTGTGTAGCTTTGACCATTTTCGTTTTTGAATCCTAAGGAGGGGAAAAGTAGGGGAATAACTACTTTTTTGTCAGTCCAATTAAGGAAAACTATCTCCTCTTTGGTATGCAACCAGTTATGCATAAGAAGCTGCTTTCAATATATCATGTACAGCGAGGCAATTCCTTATAGTCTGAGCACAATACCCTGCATTGCAGTGTATCTCTGCATCTCTCTGACAGGAGTCCTGGTATGAGTTTCGAGTAATGGCGGTTATGGATGACCTGATCAGCGAGAGCAGCAATGTTGTGGGAGTATCTAGCACAGGTGAGTGTCTTTGTGCTCGGCCCTTATGAATAATATATATTTAAGTTGTTACTCAGCATCTCCTTTTATGCTCTCAGATCCCTTCCCTGCTCCAGAGTTGCCCGATGAGGGTTTGGCGCGGCCTGTCGTGGCAGGGGTTGTGGCAACTATCTGTTTTCTGGCAGCGGCGGTACTGTTCAGCACTCTAGCAGCTTGCTTTGTCAACAAGCAACACCGTCGCAAACTCAAGCGCAAACCAGGTTGGTCTCCCCTTTCACTTAGATTTACATAGATTAGGTAAAAGTTCATGTTTGACTGTGGATGGGTTTATCAATGGGCTCAGAGGCACAAAGAAAAACACAAAACAAGCACAAAGAGACAAAAAAAATGACCAGAAGGAGTAACTAAGAGGTAAAATGTTTGTAGTTTTGGTCTCTTTCAGTCTGAGTGGCATGTTTTTGTGTTGCTGGGCGGGGGTCCTTTATTGTCTGCGCTCAGGAGCTCATTGTCTCATAATTCATCCCTGTCACTGACTTTTACCTGTGGTGCTCATTAGAGAAAATCCTAAACTTAAATGTGTTTGTCCTCTCAGATCCTCCCTTGTCGGTGACACACTTCAGGAAAAGCATTGAGTCGCCGTAAGTAAAGCTACCCCAGAGCCTCTCCTGTCTGCCAGAGGTCACCGCTACTGTTTGTCCTCTCTTACACCTGTTATAACTAGTTTGTGTCCTTGCATGCTGTGACAAGTCATACACGTTAACATTAAATAACAATCAGTTCTGACCTGTCACCTGAAAATACCATTTAGAAGAACTGATTTTTACCCTCAGCATGCTTTCTCCATTGCTTTTAAACAAGAAGTCAAATGGAAAGAGATGGAATATTAACCGAGGTACATCTAACATGGTACATCTGAGCACAGTCTTTAAAAAACTAACCAAAAAAGCCCACACTGATTACATGATTGGGCTTCTTTGTAGGTGTAAAAGAACACGAACAGTAGCAACCTCCAGCGGATCACGGGAAAATTAAGGAGAGTTTAAAGCAGCAAAGTCTGCATTTTAAGCACATTACCCAGAGTGCTCAAGCTGCAGTATGTGTATTGATTTTTGATCCATCTGTATTCTTTAACACTGTCTGCTTTCTGCATGTTTCTCAGTGTTTAATGATGCTGTTTCTTTGTACAGTATCAGCTACACATGTGTACCTGTCTGTCTGTATATCTTGTGTACATGTATGACTGCATTTCAATCTCAAAAGAAGCTCCTTTCTGACTATAATCTGTGTAAATCCCATTGCAGAGTAAATGTATGTTTGCTTGTGTTTTTTTTTTTTAAAAACATAACACATCAGTATCAGATTACTTCTGTCTATTTTTCATTAAATGGTCCAGGCTACTCAGGGAGTTTACACTTAGTCCTTCCAGCAAGTAGCATAGTTAAAGATGAACCAGGCCCGTGTCGTTTGTTTCCCATCGCAGGCCTCCTCTCACCCCCTTGCCAGGGGTAGAGCCCTGCTGGGACGAGCCTGCCAGGAGCAGTTTCTTGCCCCCGCCGGCCAGCCCCCTGTGAGTGCCTGCCTGCACCAAAATACAGAGTGTGCTGCACTGCACTGGCTTGGCTGCATGGTTAATGCATTGCATAGAAATGATTAGCTCACAGTGATTATTTGTAGTTGTAGGGGTGCCTACTATTTGCATGCACAGACTTCCATGCACCATACAGGGATTAAATTGCATTAGCTCAGCTGCATGTACAGTACAGTACTGTGTATATGCACTCACATTCTAATTGATGTCTACCCGATGCATTCAGTGACCCAGTACAGTAAGTGTCGAGTATGCTGCTCCTGGTGTGGGCAAATGAGGCCTGGTTAGATGTCATCTGCTTTCCGCACATCACCATTTGGTGCAGCATATGGAAATTGGTCTCACGTCTGCTCAAGAAGATGTAGACTCAGTAGATCTGTGACACGGTTGTCATGGTTGCGTTGTTGGCTTTTTTCTCATCCGGTCACTCTTTGGTTCATTAGCTGCAGCCCCTATCAGGAGTCTGCTGCCGCCATAAACTGGCCATTATCGTAATGTAGTTCATTATGGCTGCCTTGATCGAGCGCTTTGGCTTTCTACTGTGTCATCTGTTTACAAATCGCAATCATATCTGTTTATTTAAAGTATCTGAGATTTTTTGGGTTTGATTTAAAATACTCCTACCACTTTCTGCTTCATCTGTTATGTGTTAAATTAAGCCAGTGTTCTGTGTCTGCATTTTTTTTTTTTTTTATCAGGTTATCATCGGGGAAGATAAGTCCAGAGAGCTCCCCTCCATCTCGGCCCCGCTCTCTTTCGTCGGAGGGTTCCCACGGTCCGGGCCTGTATGTCAGGAAGCTGCCGAGCCCTCAGAGAGAAAAAGAAAAAGAGCTCTCCTTCTACAAGAAAACCAAGCGTGCCATAGCCAGCAAGAAATACAGTGTGTCCAAACATGAGGCAGAGGTCACCACGCCTATTGAGCTGATAAGCCGTGGCCCCGATGGCCGCTTCGTCATGGAGACCAGCCCACCTCCCCGCCGCATCCAGGGCTTCCCCTTCGCAGAGGAGTCTGACATGTACCCTGAGTTCCGGCAGTCCGATGAGGAGAATGATTTTGACCCAGGGCCTCTGCCGCCCATCATGCCCACGCTGCGGCCCCAGCTCTCCCCAACGTCCTCGAGCCTGGAGTCAACGCAGCCCCCCACCTACAGCCCCCGCCTACACAGGCCCATGGAAGGTATGAGCTTTGCAGAGGGCAGTGCACTTCACGCCTCAGGGCAGGCCCCGGCCTCCCGCTACAGGGGCTTTCCCCAGGGCCCATTCTATGGGTATCTAGGCAGCCGTGCTGAATCAGGGATTCCACCACCATTCTACATGCCTGACATCAGCCCACGTAGCTCCGCTCTATCCTCACCCCCAGGCACTGCTGAGGGGCCCTTTGGCTACCCCTCCATCCCCGAGGAGAGTGGAGAGATGGAGCACCATCAGTACACTGCCTCTGGCCATTCTCTGTCTCACACACACAGCCCTCCTCCTCGCTCACCCGAAAGCTGGCAGCCTCATGAGTTACCCTTCCTGGGTCTAGAGGGTCCACGGTTCATATATCCACCTCACCATCCGTTACATCACCCACAGGACCTCCCTGACCCACCCCCATATCCTCCTCACTCTCTCCCTCCCAGTCGCCTGCACCTCCCACACCTAAAGGATCCAATAAGCCCTGGACTCCTGCAGCTGGAGGTTCCTGTGGCTCCCCCAGGCAGAGACAGGCCCCCAGGGCCTCCGGTTAGGCGTTTAGCTATGCAACAGGCCCAGAGTCTCGGCCAGCTCAGACACACGGCCCACGGTGTGGGTGTACCAGTGTTGCCTTACCCTGACCCGGCAGTCCGTGCAGGGAGCCCAAGCACAGCCCCCAGTAGTAGCCCTCAGTCCTGGCTCAGCCCGAGGGCGGGGCGCCGGGCAGACCCCAGCCTACCCCCGCTTGTACTCCAACCCTCCCGCCTCTCTCCACTCTCCCAGAGCCCACTTAGCACCCAGCCGGGTTCCCCGGATATTCTCGTAAGGCCCCCTCCACGCCCCAGCATCCTCCGCACCTCTCGGTCTCTGGAGATGCCTGAGATCACCCTGCAGCCCTCGGCTACTGTCAGTTTCTCTCGGAGGTCCTCCCTGACCGCCTCTCCTACTCAGAGCCAGGGCGCCAGGCAACCCAGCCCCAGTTACCACGCCCACATGTCCTATGCCTCCACTGCAGCCAGTTACCCCTCCCAATCCCCCTCTCCCCCTCCGGAGGGCAGGGATGTTTTCGGGCAGAGGCCATCCCAGAGAAGGACAGAGGAGGAGATGCTACCCTCAGAGCCCTCCCAGCTCCAGATATCAGCCTCAGGGTAGGTGATCCATTGTAGTAGAGAATAGTCACATATTTTTTTAAGGAGGAGACTTTTCGTCTCCTCGCTAAATATCCTCAGTATCACTTTGATGTTTCCATTAAGAAGTAATTAAAATGCATATTGTACTTTAATATGCAGAAGGCATGTAATTGCATTTAGCACACATTGTGTCAATTCATTAAAAATTCTCTAAACATTAACATTGAATAGCATGTGAAAGCTCAGTGTGATTTTAAGATCATGTATTTTTGTCTATAGTACTGATGGCTCATAATCATTAGAATCAATGAAATATTGATCAGAATTCAAACTTAAATCAACTTTAAAAGCTATTTTTTTCTATTCCCCAATTTGAATCCAAAATCTTTGAGTTAAAGTATTTTAAGAACTGAGTATAAATTGGATTAAATCAGATCGGTTTATTCCTGTAATAATGAAATTAAAAAACTAATTTGAGAAACTAGCGTTTTCAGGTTTAGCATCAACAATTTATTGTACATTGAATGAACGATTACATTTTTACATTCATACCATTATTTTTCTGATGTGCCACCTTCCAGACTGAGATGTCACTAGTGTATTTATTCATGGTTAATACATTGCTTACTTATTCTTAACACAAGCAAAATTACAGCTAGTAGCTTATAGTCGCTTGTAGCAGAACACTTGATTTGTCTATGTAGTTGAACAAGATTGAAATTCTAAAAATCTATATTGTAGCAAAATGAAGCTGATTAGAAAATAGACGATGGAAATAAAGTGTAGAATAAAGAACGGACACTGACAAAGCTCTCACAGCTGGTAGTTTGTACGCACTGATTAGTTTTCACGTAGTCACTCTTAAAAAGAATTAGTAAACAATTTATGAACAAATAATCAACTCATAATCTCAGCTTGTCAATACTTTATAAGGATGGATAACAAACCGTGTGGTCTTCAGTTATACGGTTGGATGAGTTGTATTTATAATAGTAGTTAGTAAGTCATAAAAAGAAGGCTCTATGTCTGTCACTTGATCATAGAAAATAAGATGTAAAAAGTATCCTGGGCCTTCCACTTTTCTAGAAGGTGAGAGGTCCAAAATCTGAGCACTAAAGAGGCAAATTAAGTGTTTTGAGGAAGATGAATGACTTGGCAAATTAAAGTAATACATTCAAAAATAATTAGTGTCAAGTTATAAGGCATTTATAATAGATGTATTATTATAAATTGGCACCCATAAGGATAAAAACCAACTAACAAGCTTAAATAGAACAATAAATCTTTTTTTCTCGTAGTATTCGTAAATCAGTGGGACGTGCACATTTACTACATAAAGGAGGAAATGCAAAGCTTTGCACCCACATTTAAACATAGCTGAGACATCTATACCCCGTAGAGTTTCTTTACTGCACACACTCCTGTGGCCCCTCACACCCACCTCACTACCCTAGAAGATCCAATCACATGGTAGCAGAGACTTGCTCCTGCACTATCACTGGCCTTTAAGGGAAAGTAGCTTATAGGGCTGCTGCTTTATAGAGGGTAAGGGTCTTACCTGATTTGTTTTTGATTGATCTCAGCTATCTGGGCAGCGTTGTTGTGACCCGATCCCCTACGCCGCAATAGGTAAGGGTCGGACCCATGTCTGAGAGGGGAGGGGTCAGCAGGGGGAGGGCTCTAATCACTCTCTCCTTTAAAGGGGAATCGCTTTGGGTTGTGCCTCTGTGCTGGATTCAAGTGAAGTGCAACTAATGGTAATAATGACTGCAGGACACATTTGTCAATACAGTTTCAAGGCACAGTAAGCCTGCTGTGGTGTAGGCTACAGTAATTAGGCTTGTGAGCAAGCACGAGGAGTGGTTTTGGATTGTGGAGAAGCATTTGATTTTGTCTTTTTTATTGTTTGAACGCAGACATGTTTCCCTGCACTTAAAAAAAAAGCCTTGAATCAATAGAGGACGCACACGAATGATAGACTGGAGTATTCCCCTTTAAAGTTTTGTTCCATGTGCAAAATGCCATGCATGCATTCTCTAAACTTCTCTCTACAACCAAACAAATAACAACAATTCTCAAACTAAATTCTTTGTCACATTTGTTGTCCTAAGTGCTTTCGTTTTTTCTGTCATGTGACTGTTTTAATGGCCATTTCCTCTTCCTGTCATGTGACTTGTTCTTTAACGGCCATTTCCTCTACCTGCCATCTCCTCCCGTCAGCATGGTGAAGCCTCTGTACGCAGTGTTCATGTTTATGAAAGTGTGCTGTATAGTGTTTATGTCTATGGAAATGAGCAATATTTTAACACTGTTGCCTCGGCACACAGTTTATGTGATGATAATGGAAATGTTCTCTAACTGTCCAGGACTGTTGAATTCTCAGATTTGTCTCCCCCTCTCTGCTAATGGCTCTCAATCTTTCTCTCCACAGTGACAAATGATGGACAGCATCTCTAAAGCTTTGTGTTCCCATGCCTTTTGAAACAATACATGTTTGGCGCGACAACCTGACTTAATGAAAGCATTAAGTCCGGTTTGACGCTGTTTGTATTCAGTTCTTTGAAAGGCAAAGAGCCAACATTGAGCCTCGTGAACACAAGCTTAAATGTTTGTGAGGTTATTGGACTTTTTTTTATTTAACTTTATTGCATCTTTCTATGAGAGATGGACAACAAAAGTACAACAAGAGTATTCGAGTATGAGGTAAAAAACTGCTCGTAAGCAGACCACTGGAAGTGAGGATACCTTAACGTGATGTGATTACTTTGTGCTGATTAATTAATTATTTTCATTCAACTTCGCATGCATCACTCATGAAATGAAAATAGTTCTCGAGGTTTCAGGAACACCTTCCTGTGTGTTTTCTGTTTTTTGTTTTTATAAATGTGCAGAACTTTCATGTTAGGACACAGAGCAAACAGAGAAATGCAGAATGCAAAAAATGGACTGCAGGGGTTGGCAACCTTTTTTATGATGATAAGTCTGATCTCATCTACGATTGTATAATATTATTTGCACAGGTTGGGGTTGCAAAATTATAGCCATAGCTGAAAAACTCAATTCATCCCTCTGGAGAACTTAAAGGAGTGTATAGATTTTGAACTTCTAACTGGCTTTTCCTATTGGCAAAGACCTTTCCGTGTACATTCACTGTACTAAAGTAACTAAAGAATAAATAAACATTTAAATAACAGAAAACACTTTTTTTTTTTTTTTTTTTTATTTTTTACAAAAAATAATTTAAATAAA
>VURO01010562.1:13991-33989 GCA_015108175.1 Pelvicachromis taeniatus
CCACAAACAATTAAGAAAGTTCTGGTGCTCTGCTTTGAATGTAATTGTCTATGAGTCCAAATTGTTTACAATATCATTTTGTTTAGTTTCTCAAATTATTTCAAGCTGCCATGTACGGTTAGCTTTACTTATGTTTAGAAGAACTTGTGTTTCTTCAGCTGTCAAAAACATACAACTGGATAGAAAATGTTTAGACGCTTTTGAGATGTGTCCGTTTCAGATGACCGAGACTGCCAAGAGTGTTGAAGAGTGGTGTCGTTTCCTTATCAAAAATCCTGACAATTACACATAACATAGGGCGTAAGTGGAAAGAATATATGCAGGTCACAGGTTAAGTGTAAGAGAAATGATTTCTTTAATTTTTCTATGATTCGAAAAAATTACAGAAAGAAGTGCAAAGAACATAAAACATGCACAACAGGAAGTGAAACAAGCGGGTCACTTGTAGATGGGTTTGAGGCTGGATTTTATTTAGTCCACTTTTAAAATGTACATTTCTCTTGAGATTCATTAAAAAAGATAAAGCATCATCAGCTTTGCAGTTCATTTCACAAAGAAACTGCAATAAAGGAAAGAGTGAAGTAGAAGGAAGATGACTTAGTAGGCACATCTTTCAAACGATACATGTTAAATCTAATCGATGGCAAAATATGTACAGCTATGATTTTTTTTTTCTTTTTAAAATCACGTGGCAGCACATGCTTGGGATTTCTGCGGGAGAGCCGACAGTCAAGTCAAGTAAAGCAGGGATGTATGCAGACAAAGAATTTCCGTCTCTAAAATATGCATCGAGTTGACTGCATGAGGCAGTCAATTTCCCAAAACTGTATGCCAGTTCAATTTAAAATAAATTAAACCTAGGTGGAGAGAGAAATGAGGAAGAGAAAGGAGAAATGAACCTGTGAAACTAACTGACCGCTTGTCAAACTAAGCATTTTAACAGACTTTAGCAAATGTTCCTCCATATCAATCAATACTGGGCTAAAAAAACAAACAAAAAAAAAACAAAACAGACAAGACATCCACCTGATACAATAACTCGAGAAATAAATTAGAATTGGAAAGTTGCATTAATACGCATTGATAAAAGAGTACCTGATTTTTCTCTCTCTCTTTCTCTCTCTCGCTTTGATACCTTTGCATAACTTAGAGAAAACCTGTCACGTTCTTTTAAAAACTCACAGTAATTCATTCATTTATCACAAGTGCTGATACCATCGAGTCAGGTACGGGATTCTACCCTGCAGAATCCATATACCTTAGAGTCAAACATGCTGGATATTCCATACAAATAAAGGACACTTTTCCTGTTTATATACATAACACTATTGTACAGTCTTTGCACTTCCATTACAACAGATCGAAGCATCTCCACTTACTAAATAAATGGAAATCGAATCATGTTCAGTGGATTAAAACCTCAAGTGAATCCGAAGCTTGAATTTTAGTGCCTACGCGAGTGGAACCAAAATAAAAAGTAATGCTTCTCTGAAATTTTTGTCGTACTGGCTTTCCGGTTTGAAGTTCGCCTTAGACACAGTTCGGGGTCAGTTTCCTGAGCTGCTAACAGTGTCCATGGTAACTTCAACTTGCTCAGACAGCAGGGAAACAAAAACACAACACCGTTATCCTGCTATGCTACCTTTTAGTGTTGCGCTGACAGAGCTGTGATCATGTTATAAAGTGTTTTCACTTGCACTCCAAAACGACATCAAACAGCATTACAATTTTTAGGAAATGTTAACTCTGGATCAGCCCACAGGCCGCTGAAAGGTGAACGACGACAAAACTAATCCATAAAGAAGGCAGTGAATGTTCAAAGTTTGTGAGTCTGCTCAGGTCAAATCCTGCAAACAAGTCCAGTCTTTCCACATGCTCTCAAACTGCATACAGCTTATTCCTGGCCCACGCCCCTTTCTAAGACTGTACACACACAGTGCTCCTTTAAGCCCGACCGCAGTGTAAACTAAACAACGCTGAGTGGCTATGACGCTCCACTGCCTCTTACACACTAGGGATCTTGTTAGGTTGGAACGGGACAGCTGGATCGTCCCAAAGCAAAAACCAGAACCAGCATTAGTGTGGAAGCTGTGGCGGTTTGGTGGTTTAGAGGGGTTGGGTGGTGGGGTTGTATTGTTGGGACAACAGGGTCACTTGGGTCCTTTAGAGGGGGTGTCTGTCTCTGTCAATTGGCGGCCATCACTCCAGGCCTCCCGCGTGCTCTTAAGGGCCTGTGTTCGTTGCTGGTCCACAACTACATAGTCGACGCGCTCGTCTGATGCTGTGATGCCAGTTCCGTTGCTTTTCATCTGAGGAGAGATGAGGTCAGTCTTAAGAATTTGGCCATAATTTTCCTCTGATTTAGAACGTGTGGTTTGGAATATGGGTGCTGGTAAGTTCCTACCTTCCTAGGTGGAGTAGACTTGCCGGAATCAAGATCTAAGTCCAGGTATTCTACCTGTTTGTCTCCCTTCGGTTTTACGACAGGGCTACTCCCACCGTCAGCAGTTATGGGCGGAGCAAGCTTCGTGATCTGCGTAAGTCAGAAAAGGACATTTATTTATTTTTCATTGATAGCAGAGTCACAGAGAAACACAGCTCATATTCAAATGCACCAATGTGTTGTCACAATGTCTAAAATATTCATGCAAATGGATTCAGGTCTGTGAGCCCAAATCCATCTTTAAAGGGTTTTCGTGCACGCAGTGTTACAAAAACTCATCACCAAAACTGTGATTGTTGGGCACCAGTTTAGCTTGCGACCGCTCTCTCCCTCACTTCACTATTTGATCTTTGCTGCAAGGCTGTCAAATAGAGGCAAAAAAAAAAAAAAAAAAAAGGCCCCCCAAATAAATAAATGAAAACAATTTTTTTTAAAGACTGCAATTGTAGAAGAATGAACATATTCAATCAGTGACCATCTTTTCACATAACTTTTCCTGTTCGTGACGATGGTTTCAAACCTTTATTACAAAGAAAATTTCTACTTTAGACACTGTGACAACAACTTGGGCCTGTAATTAGGTTGATTATGAAATACAGGTACAATGAAAAGATTAATTAGAATTAGGATGGTGACGCAAAACTAAGAAGTTCTAATTGTAAGGAAAGTGATGGTACATAACATCTAAAAAAAAAATCACTGCAACCTTTATATTCAAGCCACGGCTGGGAGGTGGTTTTTGCACAGCAAAGTCTGTTCTTCGCACTCTCATCTCACAATAGCACCCAAAAATGATAGGGCGGGTTATGCACATCTAACCTGGCAACCCAGCTCACCTCCTCTATGGTGTCAAGTTCCTCCACCTCCCTCTTTATAGGGGTGATGGGGACTGTGCAGTAGAAGGACTCCTCTCTACACAGAGTAAAAAGAAAGGAGTTGCAAAGGATAAAAGAAAAAAGGAGGAGAAAACAGCAGGTGGTTAAGAACAAAATGCAGGAATAAGGATGACGATGGCAGAGAAATGAGAAACTAGGGAGAAAGCAAGAAATTACAAGATTGATAAAAGTTCAGGAGATCAGCAGATGATAGTAAAGAAAACGTTGGAAGACAGTTAAAAAAAACAAAAAAAACTGTTATCAGCAAAAGAAAAAGAAAACTGTGAATCGATTACCCAGAGAGTAAGAGAAACGATCCCCGTAGGTAGAAACGTCAGCTCGTATAATAGTATTATTCTTCAGAAAGACAATTTTGAAGAGCAGTCAATTTTAAATGAGACACATTAACTTCATTTCTTAATAGCCATTATTCAGATTTAAGACAACACCTGAAAAGTAAATGAAGAGAAAGAAAGAGCATAAAGAAAGCAGAGCAGCGGGAAGAGAGTAAAACTGCAAAGAAAAAAAGGTTGAAGTGGCGAGGAGTCCATCTGCAGCAGCCAGTAATTTGTCCACACTAATGTGTGGCTTAGGGAGTAGAGCACTGGAAATGGGATTTCTTAATAGTTTCAGTAAGCAATTACAGCTCAAAATTGCAAGTTGCATGGCGTATGATCCTCCAAACTGTATGCCTCAAACTAAACCTTCTGCTGTGTTTATTTGTGTGTTTGCAGACTTAATTTAAACGAGATGAAACGGATTGCAGACGCCACAAAATAAATAAATAAATCAGACATTTATCAGATTTTTCCATTAGCTTTGATTATCTGTGATTAGAAAAAGAAAGGAGAAAAGTCATCTCTGTATCAGAGTATAGTTGTGTGTTACATACTGCTTCATCTGTGGACATATTAGGGTTCATGGCTACGTAATTCGGTTCAGTAGAATCCTCGGAGTCAGTGCTGGAGGCCGTGCTATGCACTGACGGGGGTCTCGTTGGCATTGGAAACCTAGAAGGACTAAGCAGCATTCACAATGTTTACACACCGACTTCCCAGAAATTACAGTCTCTGGTGAGCACAAAATATAATACAAACATAACAGCCCAAACCTACTGCAGCCAGAAGAGTCCCTACAGCACGAAAGCACACAAATAAACCTCGTCTCAGATAAGCCAACAAACTTCCTTCGGTATAATACAGAATCCTGTTTATGAGCAGAGTGACTACAGTAAAGCATGAAGTATTAGTGGCTACATCTTTAGTTAATTGGATCTACGACAAAAGGGCACGTTCACACCAAAAGAAAAAAACTTTAACTGCATGTAGATTACAAAACAGATAAGACAATGCAGACATAACATTAGCTGCTATACACATGCAGTATTTGTGTAGTGAGGGACGGTGTGTCTTCTGGGACAATGATCTTGCTGCAAAGAGCTGTGTGAACATGCCCTTAATTGTTAGCCAAACACTGAACTATGAGAAAAGCTGAGGAACGTCTTAGGTACTTACTCTCGTGCAAACGACCGTGTCACAGGTGAGCGGACGGGCGTGCTTGGCTCATCCCATTCTGGCACTGGTTTGATCTCTAGTGGAGCAGGTTTTACTGCAGGAAGGAACAGACAGCAGTCAGTCACTGCTCAAGATGCATCCTTAAACTGGACATAAGAAAGGCTGACAGAGGTCAAGAGGAGTACAAAGGTTTATATTCTGGAGATCTGTGTGTATTAAACTGCACTTTTAAATGACAAAACCATATTTAAATCTAATCAAATCAGGATTAGAACTAAAAACAAATTACAAATTAAAAGCATGGATTGCAAAATGATCAATAAAATAAATATAAGTTGGTGTTATTTAACATCTCATTCATATTTCTGCATGTGATTGCACTCTAAACTATCCTTAACCAAACCAGAACCTTTTTTTCCCCCCTAAGGTGCTGTAAGGTACTGTCCTGAAGTCTTGTCTTATAAGACAAGACTTCAGGACAGAAATGGTGCAAGAAGAGTCGAAGTTACACGTGCACTAAACCTGTGCATAATGCCTTGCACAGGACAAAAGAGGATCACTTCGCTGCAGATGGTCAAGAGCTTTGGGATTTACCCCAAACATCATCTGTATGTGCAAAAGTGAGCGATCTATCTTTTATTAGATGATATCAGTGTTCAATTTCCTCCTGAAGAAAAATCTACTCTTTTCCAAAGCCCTGTGTGAATGCTTCAGTGGCAATAAGTGTGTTCTGGCTGTTACATCCCAATGTGTTATGAAAGTAAAATGTGTTGAACTGCAAACAAAAACAAAGACACAAATGTTTGAGAAGAGAAATGTTAGTGAGTCATTTGGGGGGTAAAAAAAAAATCACATTGAAAGTGAGGAAATATTTAGGTTAAGATGGTAGAAATGGTTTATTTTGAAAGGCGTGTTATGACTCTTAATAAGCTTCGGAGATGTAACAAGTGCAATCCACCATGCGTGAGGCAAACACTCATCCATCCCCTGCTGGGATTTAAAATGATTAGACTGGATTAATGCAACACCTCTGACATCCACTTCATATTTTTAGAACACACACACACACTCCCTGAAAAACAAGCATTTTAAAAATCCCCACAGTACATTTACTTACAGCATGCAGAGAGTCAAGATGAAGTAGAGTGTGAAAAGGTCACAGAATGAAAAGTATTCAGATGCACAGCAGTTCAGTGTGGTGTACCTACCCTTGCGTCGTCGACTTGGGAATTCACCTACGGTTTGAGAGTCTGTTCGCTCTAAACCCGCTCTTATTATTTTAGGACTGTGACCTGATTGGTGAAAGAAGACTTTGCTCATTACAACATCTTTTTGGTGATCACAACAGTTCAGCCCTACTGTAACAACTGCTCTGCCATGCAAAGCGAAAGAGACAAGACTTTGATGAAGAAGAGCAAAACTGCAACCTCATGTACATCAATTTACCTTCTTTTTTTTTCTTTCTTTTTTTTGCACAGAACACTTCAAGAGGATGATTGTCATGACAACAGCAGACCCATACTGCCCAACATGCACCTCACTCCATGCACCACGGCTTCCCACACAAAGACTGACATCACAGCTGTGCATGCACGACGAGCTGTGTGTAAGCGCTGAAAGAACACTGAGAAATCATGTTGACGATAGCTCGGACCAATCTGCAGAACAGAGGAACTTGAGGACGACACATTGCTCCTTTTGCACACTGATCACAAAATTTTTCTGTCAGAAGTGCGCTGCGATTGCAGGCGAAGATAATTAATTTTAATGGATCCACATAGAGCGGAAATAAGATGCCGTTTGCTTTGAATACACTTGTCAAAGTGTTTGCAACATACGGCTCAGACATCCAAAGCGAAGAGGAAAGTGCACGAAGATGAAAAGAGGTTGCAGAGATTCAGATTAGCCTAGAAAATGGAAGAAGTGGATGGCTCATTTTAAATGTAGAAATGAAAAACATCACAGGGCTGTTTAAAAGGTGATGCGCCATTCTACCCTTGCATAATAATGAATCCACCCCAGGTCTCTACTTTAAAAACCTAAGGTCCAAAAGACAACCATCACATAATGATGCTCCTGAAGAGCAACATCACTAACATAAATAAAATACCATTTAAAGACATCAGGCAAAAGATTTGAGTTTATATTGTTATTCGTGTCTTTGTGGCATTTTCGAACACAAAAAGCAGCTGCGCGCAGATCCAAATATCTTAAACCTGTGATCCAAACAGTGTAAAGTTTATGCCAGAAGCAGTGGGATTGAGGACTGGAATAAATATATTTTCATGAGAATTTTTATATTAGCTAAAAAGTGTATTAGATAAAACAGTATTAAAATATAGAGAGAGAGAGAACATAAAAAAGCAAAAAGATTTGGGCTTAAACAATATACAAAACTCAAACTGGACTACAAACATTTACCATATTTATTCATCTGCTGCCAAAGATATTCAAAAGTGTAAAACCAAGTTTTATGAGCAGTGAGGATTAGTACTTTTTTTCCCCTCCTCTCTGTGTGAGAGAAATACTAATCACTTCAAAGCAGTTGCTTGAAAAGCAGCCACTTGATTTGATTTTTTTATTTAGACATAGCAGTTCAGCAATGAGCAAAGCCAAACTTGGAGCTGACTGACTCAAGGGCCACGTGAAAGGGAGAATTCCCAATCGGGAAATCTGAAACTCCAGAAAACTGCTCCGTTTTTCGACAGTGACAGTTCCGGCTTTTGGTGTGCCTCTGTGATCATTTCCCATCATTCTTCAACTCTCTTTCACTCTATGAGGTCCCTAATCAAAAGGCTCCATTCAGATGATGGGAACAAATGGGATGGAGCTGACCAATTAAGGCCTCGATCACTCCGTGGCACAGACAGCAGACCCCTCCAAAATGGCTAGCAGAGCCTCACGGGAGCTGGAGGCAAACACGTTTTTTACAAGGAGCTAACTGTGTTGGATGTAATCAGATGTAGGGGCAGTAAACTAATTCATTAAGAGGTGAAATAAGCTGGTCAAGGATGGGTGCAGAGGAAGACGGCGGTATTTAATACACCAGACAGACCAAGGAAGACAAAATGAGAGAAACATTTTTCCACATTAATTATGACAACAACTGAAGCAGGATGAAAAATGACACCGCTCTGAGAATGAAATTTTGTACAGATGGCTTTATGACCATGAGCCAGCCACTGTGGGAATAGCAGCAGAGTGTGAGACAAAGCACGTACAGTTGGTGCATTAGTGAACGCTGAGCATACTAAACTAAGTTCACAACAGCAACAAACTCACACAACAACCACCCCGAAGCAAAAACCACGCACGCACGCACGCACGCACGCACGCACGCACGCACGCACGCACGCACCATCTATGAAGTCACAGCTACGCATGCAAGCACATACTGTCTGCTCACCTTTGCGATCAGGTTTGAGATTTCGGTCCACTGGTGGGGGCTGGCAGTCACTAAGCAACGGCCTGCGGGGAGGGGTCTTCGGGCTTGAGCGAAATCCCATGTGGGCGGGTGGAGGAACCTGTTTTCCCAGGGAGGAGAACTCCATAGTACCTGGGGTCATGGGGACGTAGTTGGTTTCGTGCATTGGCTCTGGCAAACTGCCCGAGTGATGATGTGACGGTGAGTTGGCACTCATGGGCACGTAGTTTTGGTCGACCTCTTCTGTAGAATGGCTACCCACCGGCATCATTCCTTTGCTTTTCTGAGGGTGACAAGGGAAAACGGATTAACACAAACATTTCCCCCAAAGCCACAGAACTATTATCCAGCAGTTACACTTGAAATACTCACAAAATAGGTGTTGAAGCTTTCATTGAAGTCAAACGAGCAGCTTTTGTCAGAAGGGAATGATCTAGGAATGTCATAGCAGTCCTGGGATCCAAAGTCTACAAAAAGCACAACCATGATTAAAATACTGTTTATAAACAGCCCCTCTACACAGTAAATGAGCAGCAAATGATGTGCACTGTACATTATTACATTATTAGTCTTCTTTCAGGCTCATTTATGCTACAGGACAATTTCCACATAACACACAATAGAAGTGTTTTAAATCTAAAACACTAATGCATTTCACTTATGACCACAAGAACCACAATAGTGCGAGCTTTGAAGAAGTCTCATCTGGGGAAGAGTAAGAGGGAGGGGGGAACATTACAAAGAGACATGAGTCTGTTTTGACTCTCCATCACTCCCTCTGTGGCTACCGTGCAAGTCTCCCAAGTGGCTCGAGTTTGCTGCAACTCGGGCCACTCTGTGCCGAAGCCATCTCACAGCAGGGGCTGCAGGCCAGCAGAGACCGGCACTTTTAGACACTGGGGCCCAGCGTCCTATAACACTGTCCTACCGCACCACGTTGCCCTTGTTTTTGTTACTCTTTTATTTTCTTTTGGAGTTCATTGGAGTTCGTTATAGTCAAGGAAATCCTCTGTAAAAAAGAAAAAATCTTTATGAGGTTCCTTAAGTAAATAAATTATTTGCGCAAATAATAAATTATGTTTTTTTCCATAACTGTGCAGTCCTGCCCTAAACACAATGATCTGTTCTGTCACCAAGACACAAAGCAGACAAGGAAAAAAATTCACAAACGCCAAAAATTTAGCGGGGGAATCTGATCACTCTTTTCTTTAAAAACTGCTTTTTAAACAAATAACAAAATACCTATTTTAAAATTCTGCAATACCGATTGTCACCACAAGAGGGAGAAGTAAGAAGCCTCTTACACCATATGTTTCTCTTCTCTTGCCAGTCTATTTTAAGGCTCTGTAAAAAGGATGTTGGCCATGGATTAAAGAAATGTTATTAAAAAGGAACCTCAGAACATTTTTATCTGCTTTTGTTAGACTTGGTGCAATAAATCGTCATAAAAGTAAACTAATACAATATCCTGCCCACCACATCTATGTGCCGTATTGTCTAAAAGGTAAAGGTGAGAATAGGTATTAAAATCAAAATAAAGTGAAAAGGGCACAACAAGACAAATAAACCTCTACAATACAAACCTTTGCGGAGGCGTGAACAGTCCACAGTGCCAATAGTGTTGCTGCGTAAAGCCTTACTCCCAGCGCTCGTAGGCACACAGTAGTTTCCATCGGTTTCTGAGGCTGATCGAGGCACACTATAGGTGTCTGTAGGTGAGCGCTCAGCAGGAGGCGGCGGGAGTCCTGAGCTGGAACTGAGGGAAGGCTTAGGTGGTCTGGGAGGGGGCACTACATCTCCCCCACTTTCTGAGCCTCCTACCCCTGTGTTCGATACTGTGCGGGGCACTTGGTAGGTGCTGTTTGCACCAGGTGTGGGCGGGATGTCGTAACTGATAGAAACGTTGCGCATCTGTGTCTCCACTGAGGGCTTCCGTGTCGGCGTGTTGAAGACATAAAGTTCAGAGGCATCCGCGCCGTCTGCATGAGCCGGAGGGGAGGAGGCTGACTTGGGGAGCAGCACGGTGTCCTGGGAGTAGCTGCGTGGAAGATGATAAAAGCCGCTGTCAGTTGAGAGTGAGGCACCGCGTGATGGAGGCGAGTCATAGATGGAAGGTGCGGACACAGGAGTCTGGTGTGGTGGGAAGAAGCCATTGTGTGAGGTGTGTTTAGCGGAGGAAGTGGAGGATGTAGGCGTGCGGTGAGATGGAAGGTTGTCATTCAGGTCTGTCTCTGAAGAGGTAGACTTGGAGCACTCAGCATGGGCTCTGATAACACAATACACATAAACACCAGATAATTAATACCCGAAGTACAACACGTTGATTTGCAGATCACACAGTCACACTAAGCCAAAAACACTAGCATACAAAAGCTCTATTAGTAACTAAGTCATATCCAGACAGCTTTAATCATTAAACTCTTGCCATGTCAGCACGCTTTTTTGGATAAAGTGGAAGACTAAGGTTCTTGGTAACGGTTTCTACACATGCAGGAAAAAACACAATTATTACACTGTTAGGCAAAACACACAAGACATTTAGAAGGCTGGCTATTTGCTAAACAAATCCAACCTAGATTTAATAACCATCATTTACATTTACAACATTTACAAGTGTTTGGAGATCTGTCTTCTATGCGTGTGCAACACTCCACACAAGCAGGCAGTTCCAGCTGGATTGGCTGGCCACTCACAGGCTAGCCTGTGGAGGAACAGTCTTGCTCTCACACTCCTCCAGGAGCAAATACTCCTGGTCCCCCTCCAAGAGAGAGTGATGCTCCACTGAGCTACACACAGCATACGGCAGAGACAAGGACAGGAATGGCAGTACAGTTGAAAGTATACAAAAAGAGTAAATGGTTTGCAAACCACACTGAGAAATGCTTAGATCATCATGCAACACAGCGAAAATGGAGACTTGATCCTATAAAAGAAGCATATTCGGACACAGTCTCACCTGCTGGGTTCAGGCTTTTTGCTCTCACAGTTGGAAAGCCACAGGTAATCCTGGGGCTCCTCTGAACTGGACTGTGAGTCCAGGTGTCGCACACTGACTGGCTGGTAAGGAGCTGGCACGTTGGTAAACACTCCTGGACCTGGGTGTGGAGCGCTTTCCACCACCAGTCCCATGGTGGACTGGTGAGCAGCTTTTGCTGCATCTAGAGGACAAAGAAGTGAAAGCTGAGGATAACTCCTGCCAAAACCTAATGTTATTTAGTGAGGAGTATTAAGCACAAAAGAGTGAAATACAGTAAAGCTGTTTCCATAACTGACCACAGAGATTTCAGGCCACTGCCAGTGAATAAATGTCTAAGCAGCAGTGTCCTATTGTTCCAGCTTTAGGGGGAAACATTCAGATTTGACATTTTATTAAAAATAAAAAAGGGACAATGTAATGAACACTGATCACACAACTTAAAAATGGCCACAAAAAATCCCAATAAGACCTGTCACATGTGGCTCAGCAGATGTCAGTAAATGCCTGTTTCACAGTTTTAAGTGCTCCAGTTTAGGTAAAGCATCAAAATTAGGACACACCAGCTGGACCAGCTATATGACGTGGTCTTTTGCAACCTTTTTGCACATGTTAATTTAATTTCACTCTGTTCATTTCAATGTGCACCACCTGTTCTTGTCCTATTATAACTATAATTTTTTTGATTACAAACATATCCTAATATTTTTGCATTTCTGCTACATTTCCAGCGGTTTATTCAACTTTGACTCCTCGTGCATTCACAGTCACTGATGAAGGGCAAGGTGCTGCACCCACTGTGGCCCCGTGAAACCCACTGAAAGCAAAAGAGAGGCCAGAGATGGTATTAAGCACAAAGTAAAAAGTAAACTGTATGTGCCAATGTCAACTCTAGCAAAGTAAACTTGGACCCAAGCTGTTTCCTAGCAACCCAATTCCAACATAACGCTCAATTGTTTCCATTCAGACTGACACTACACGTCAACTTTATGCCTGTATAATGTGTGAACTTGAGCAGCTGATGGATGTACGTGCATTCTGCCGAACAGATGCGCGTCCCTCTACTATGTATGTCAAACTAAACCTCAAAGTAAGGCTGCTAGCCTGAAGCTAAAACACCATTACTGAGTGATCCAACAAGCCACAACAACCTACTACAATCACGATAACCTCACTTCCTTCTTGGGCAGAAATCCCACAGGAAATAAATCCAAATGCAGCACACTGCCCAGCATGAGGCCAGGAACACCAGCACAAGCGACTCATGTCAAATTAAAGCAGACGGATGCCGCCGATATTGTAACTCTGCATTAGCTTACATCGTTTCATGTATAACACCATGCAGCCTGAATAAAAGCTCTGTGTCGACATACAGTCTACTTTCAACTTCTTCCCTTCCAACAAGCTACTCCTCTGACATTTTTAACAGTCTCTCTGCTTTCCCGCATGATGAGCTACTAAACAAACCTTCTGCTCAAGCTGATTGTTCTACTGCGCTCAGAGCCAAGATAGCTGATGTGTATATGTGTTTTCATTCCACATTTCTCTACTTTTTTTCTCCTTTTTCACAGCTCTCCTCCCACACTCTTCTATAACTGATGTGGTTTTATCTCATGCAAGGTCCCCGAGTTCTCTTCTTTTAAAAGTCAGTTTTTTCTCTTTTACGTGCATCATTTGCTCCTCTCATCTCCTCCACTATATCCTTCTCTCTTATTTTTGCCATTTGTTTTTTTAAGCTTTAAGTGCTGATTCATACAGGAAAAGGGAAAATCCCCTCTGCGTGTACTAATCTATACCACCTACACTTGCTCTAAGAGCCTTCATTCCCCTAGCCCTACTAATGTTCCCTCCTCTATCTGCCCAGCTATGAAGCACTAGTGGCCACACCCACACACATGACAGAGGAGTGGGAGTTCTGTCTCACATGCAGAGAAGTGCAAGCAAGCACAAAACAGAGAGCCAGGGACATTCTTTTGTACTGAGTGCTGTGAGCCTATCTGCAAAGATGTCTGTTTTTACACCCAGTTTTCTCCTTTAACGGTCTTACTATGAGTTTGTACATCAGGGTTTTAAAAGCCAGCTCCAACACATCTACAGAAAAGGTGCCATCAGTGTTGTTATCATGGTTACCCTGCAACACTAGCTATTTAACAGAGCTGGAGGCATAGTCACACTTTGGAGAGAATGACCTTGGAGGAGTACAATCAGTGAGTCAGTTGCCAGGTTTGAAAAGAACCTTCTAGTCCAACAAGAACCAGAGTTGTGTGGCATGTGAAACAGTGAACATGTGCAATGTCTGTGCCAGTTCTCACCACACTAAAAATGCTCAGTGCTTCGCTGATTAGGTTAAGAAACTATAGAAGACATTTAGACAATTAGTCTCAAAGACAGAGGGACAAGAGAGGGAAAGAGGAGTGTTCAAGGGAGCGAGAATTAAAACCAGATAAGAGGAAAAGAATGAAAGAAGGCCAGTGGGAGTGACAGGCATATAATGCTTTTATTATCTGGAACTGGGAGGAAAAAAAAAGAGTAACGTGAGTCTCAATGCTGCACAAAGTTCAACACATGGATCATTAGACCTTGGCTGAGAACTATGCTGAAAAGAGACCTCTTGACACATTTAACTGGTTATCTTAGTTCCTTCAGAAAGAAAGATGGAGACATCTTTAAGGTACACCAGTGATATCCAAAAGAGACCCATCAAATGCAAATAATTTATCCTCCACTTTTATCCTGTATTGCTTAGCTGTGGTGATAAACTGGTGTCAAGGCTAAAAAGAATCTGGCATGGACCACTGTGCGGGGTGGTCAATAACATCTTCCCCATGTCCAGGCGCGTTGTTGAGAGACAACAAGATGGACAACTAATGATTTCCAAACTATCCTGTTGTCATCTTCTAACAGGTGACTCCTTTGACCTCTTAAAGCTGCGGTTCATACCTGCAGAAACTTAGTTGGCCATGCTATAGTATCATTTTGCCTGTTCATGGTGTTGCAATGATATACTGAATGTCACTAAAAAGAAAAAAAAAGTAAAAGGTAGGTGGTAGATGTTGTTCATATGCTATAAATTATTCATTGCAGTCCACTGCTACTCGGATTCTAGTTACTAGGTATGTGCAATGTGCTTTCTGTGGTTATAAATGAGATTAGGATGCTTTCGTAAGATGTTGCCGGTGCATAAATGCTAAAGTCGGGTCATTTTTTGCCAGATGCTAGGTGGCTGCTAGCCAGCATGATGTGAAAATATACGATGCAGATACGAGGGGCTAACATGTGCATGTGTATCAGTTTTGGTCCATTCCTGATGGAAGTTTGTGAAAAACTAAACACACAAACTGGGAATTTTTGTATTATAGTGAATCACAACCAGGTTATTATTTCTGATCTAGTGATGCTGTTAAATACATCACAGCCTGTGACACAAATGTAGCAAAATCATCCCATTTTAAATATCAAAGTTCAAAGTAAACTTCTTCAGATTTCTACTCGAAACATACAGAATATAAATATATAAACATAATCACTGCAAAATATCAGTGTCGATAGTGCCCGCGAACAGAGTGATGTGTGCCTAATTGTAATTACCGTCATCCGTGGGGTTAAAACCACAAATGTCACAGATGTGGCGGACCCACTTATTCATCTCGTCTTCGGTGTCAGCCACCAGATAAAAGATGCGGTCAAAGGTTTTGATGTCGAATATGTAGCTGTTCTCCAAATCTTTCTTGCTGAAGGTCAGACCGGCATCCACCTGAGGGCGAGCAACCGGCACAGCTTAGCTTAATGTGGCATCAGCCAAGGACAGATAGATAACTAATAGAGCTAATCAAAGAAACAAAAAGAAAAAAGTGAATTTATTAAAATGATCATTCAAAAATAATCTGAAAGGTAACTGCTCTCTAAGCAACAAACTAAATGGGAGCGTTAGAACCCAGCACTTAAACTATTATGCTAAAACCTTTGTACACCGCAGTCACATTAATGCCATTTTTTATTATTTTATACCGATTTTTAAGTACAGTTACATTTATCTGGGATATTCGTGCAAATACACCAAATACATCAAAGTGACATAATGCAAACCTCGAAACACTCAAAACCGTAATAATTTATATGACCTATGCAATAAAACTGCAGGGCAGACATAAAAGGGGAGCATACCTGTTCACACAAGTTGAGGTCAATCACACGAATGGGCTTCTTGGCATGGTCATTCTTGTAGTACTCCAACACGTCTGGGTCGCCTGTCAGACGGCCACTGCGAAGAACAAACCACCGCTTCTTCCATGCCTGCAGGGTGAGCACAGAAATGAGGCCAAAGGTTACATGTGTGTTCTCACAATGACTTCTCCGTTCCCAGATGACCACAGGCTGGCCAAATGCTTTACTTTTTTCAGTTTAGCCACTGTGTCCTAGCATAGCTTGTGTCTTTGTGTGCACTCTCCACCAGCTGCACTGCCCTTGCTAAAAGAACAGTGAGAGCCAGAGGGAAGAGGCCCGCAACCAGAAATATGTGTTTGGGATAACCAGAACAAAAGCCACATAGTTTGGTCTAGCACCCTGGCTGCAGTGAACAATCAAATCTATAATAAGAAACGGGCAATTAGGTCCTCTCTTTCAAATCCAATTTATTGCCTGCGAGAAAAAGACATCACATAATCACATAACAGACAAAAGAGTTCAAATTCAGACACAGGGAGGGGGAAAAAAAGATGTAAGCAGACGACAGCTCTGGCTTACAACACTGTAAATAAAGGGCTGAGCAAACAACCTAGTAATGCAATCCTTGAATACATTAACGACATTAATGAAACAATAGAATGAGACCATGGGAGGCTGCAAGCATTCCTTCTTATCTACCATAACTTAATATATCAATAATAAATTGTGATAGAAACACATCTCTTTGTGGCACTAATTCCACGTGTAATTCATCATGATTAGCTCTTCCAAATATAGGAAATGTGCCAGCTTCATCAATATGTTAAAAGTGACACATACTGCGATTCAGCGTTAGGTCGCCTTTTATGGCATTATTCTTCGAGCCGTAGTATATCTGTAATATTTGGAATATGTGCAAAGAGCGGTTACACTTGTGGCAGCAAACATTTTGACTGGGTCATTTACCCTGGACTTTCTCTGTTTGTGTGTGTGCGCCTGTCCATTCGGAGCCTCACGTTCACTCATTGATGACAAAACTCAGTGTCATTCATACTGAAGTGGAGCAAAGTACAGCACACAGCACTATCAGGCAAGGAAGTTTAACTTCTGCATTAGTATGACAGTATGCATTCAAACTCCAGGGGTGCTAAGACTAGGACTGGATATTTGGATTGGATGTTGCTCCATCACTGACCCCAAAAGCCTGGATCAGATATCGGTGACCATTCAGCAAATATAGCATGGGGGACGCTATCCTAAGGTAAGCAAAGCAGCAGCAGTTAGGAGGTATTCCTGGTACACCGACAGCTCTTATTTGTATGTTTGAAACTGTTGTTTCTAATTAACTGCAAAGCGTCATCAAAGTGAAGCGACATGACTGAAAAGATCAGAATGCGCCCACTTTCACTCCCAATATGTTGGTTTGTTACAAAGCTTTTATTTTAGTAACTTAGCATGCTGTCCTCAACTCAGTTAAATAATATTTCTCTCCGGCTCTTTGGCAGCTCCACACGAGAGTTGTGTTTGTGAAGAGAAAAAAAACCTACTGTGATTAAACTGAAAGAAGTCATGACTCTTACTTCAAACTAAAATGGACTGACCAGTGCAAATAAACTCAATAACACCAACACATTTTCTTAAGATCTATATCTAACTGTACATCTTAATTAAACTCATACTTCAGGAAGTATATATTCTTGGATATATTTTGATTTTATTTGCATTTCATTTTTAAACGAGGAAGCACTGTCCATCCAGTGTGAGGATTTCAGCTTGTTAACTTAAAACTGTGTTTGGATCAGTATCAGCAGATACCAGTATCAGATCAGAATCTGAAAAGGAGGCTGGATCCTTCACCAAGACACGGAGACAACAGGTTTAGATGCATAGGAGCAAGTTTCTGAGAAAAGCCAATAGTAAGTTAAGGTGGATAAGCAACAGTATTTGGGGTAATTGGACAAAAAAGTTCCATAATAATAATAATCAGAACATGAGTTAAAGGCTCTCATCTGGGGCGGAATCCTTTCACTGCAAATAAAGCGTATGCCTGTGGTAGTAAAAAGTGGTTTTACTTCTTTACATTTCTTCCTACTGCAGATTCTGAACTTGTTTACATATCTGGCATAGCTGTCATATCATGGGTTTCATTCATGGGTAACTAAGAGTCAAGGGCCAGATTAGGTGTTTCACAGAAAGCCAAGGGAAGGACTGCTTTGTCACTGCATTCAACTCTATTTAGTTTTCCTAAAATAAACACACAGACACACGTAAATGCTGAGTCAAAGAAGTCATTCTCTCTTGCTTTTGTTGAGTCATGGCAGCTGAGATTAATGTTTGTTTTAGTGCTCAAAATAAGCTCTCTGTAAAAAATTATTAGTGAGAATTGCCTAAGACAGAAAAGGCGATTTTGTAGAGGACGGAGGATTTGTCCAAAAATATTTTTCACTTCCTTTAACAGCTAAAGCCAGTGGGGGAAAGGGGATTCTTTTCTTTTTTCCAAGATTTATCAAATGTGTTGTAACACCAAATGGAAATGGCTAACTCCACAACAGAACCTCTCTGAGTGATATTTGAAATGTGAGTTTAAAATGGCACACAAGATCTAGTAGACAAACAACCACCACTGAGATCAAACCGATAAGGAAGCATACCAGCAGAGTTTGAGGAATGCAAACTAAAGCTTTGTTGTTGCTGTTTTGGAATAAGATTTTGACCCTATTAACAATGCTCTGGCCTTGTTTTTTCATCCCTCTGTTGTTTTTCCATCCACAGGGTGTCCTTTGTTAGTGGGCCAAGCGCCACACTGAGACGGCATGAAGAGCATCAGACCTTTCCCTCTACCAACAGGATGAGCAAACAAGCAGACCTGCAGAGCCCTTGGATGTTCAATTACAAGCATACAGATATACAAGAACCAGACTGAAATGCTAACAAAGCACATTCACATCACACACTTGCATAGCACACTCATGCATGCAGCCCATGTTTCACACACTCTTGTTCAAAAGGCCTGTGTTATATAATCAGAAACACACCCACACAATCCGAACTGAGGCTTAAACCTATTAAACCTACATCCTTTGAGGTAGGCCCACTTAAATATCAAATTTGAATACAAAGGCTTGTGTGGTGAAAAAAAAAAAAGAAAGGTTAAAAAAAAGAAGAAAAAACACACAAGGCTCATGTGCCCGTGCTGGTTTGACAGAAACGGTGGGTGTGGAGAAGGAACCTCTCTCTCCCTCTTCCACATGACAAAGCAATCTCGGGTCAGGTTACCCTGCAGGGAACAGAAGGACCAAGGGCTTGGGTTACAGTGAGGCCAGGCCCGCCCAGGGAGAGAGTGTTGGCAACTGAATAAGTCGTACACACTAAGACACGGGCAAGTGAGACCTGCTCCACAAAACTGCTTTACAGCCACAGAGGAAAGTTCTTTTTAAAAATATACACCGTCCGTCCATCCATCCATCTTCTTCTGCTTATATGGGACCAGGTCGCAGGGGCGGCAGTCTAAGCAAAGAAGTCCAGACCTCCCTCTCCCCAGCCACCTCCTAAAGCTTGTCCGGGGGACACCAAGGCTTTCCCAGGCACTCCAGTGTGTCCTGGGTCTGCTCCAGGGCCTCCTCCCGGTGAAAATATACACTGGGCAGATAATTTCCATCATGAAAAAAAATATATAATAATAACAACAAACAAATATGTCACACAAGCAGACAACATCTGTAATTCCTGCACAATGAAGACTCAAACTGAATATACAACAGCATGAGATGTCACTGATAACCTATCTTAACAAAAATGTGCCTTCTGTTTGAAAAACACACTTAAAATCATTCATTACAATAAATATGTTAAAGCACCTGTACAGAGAATACAAGTAGTGAAAATGTAATTAGTTAGTATATGAGTTAAAAGGTTTATGATTCAGTCCTAGGACAGATAGTTTGAGAAGATTACATTTTAACAATATATTTACAGTGTAAAAACACATGTAAACACATAAGATCAAATGCCAGTTTTAAACCTATAGGCAATACTGTGTTACCAGCCACAGTTAAAAACAGTGGTTTGTGTTGCTACGAATCTGCACTGCCACATTAGCATGGTCACAGACAAGCTGTGTGGTAGCTAGAGCATCTCTCCTCCATCTGTGGGATTTCACACAGTTTTCCTTATGCACAATTATACACACTTGCACTGTTTTCTTCCAAAGATCTGCATCGCCCAGCCAGCCCTAGGCATATGAATAAAAATAAACACCTACATAGTTATAACACACAAATGAAAACACCACCCAGGGTCTTCGCATCCCTGATGGCCAGCTCCTCACACAGCTCCTCACTCGCACCTCATGACACCGGCATGGATGCATAACCTTGTTTTTGCACACAAGACACCATAAAAGAAGTAGAAATCAAATAAGTGCAGCAAACTGTGGAATATATTTGCAGGAACTGCAACAAAGCAGTAGAAATCCATGCAGTGGTCAGTAATCACATTTCTCATTTACCTCCTACCAGATTGAAATGATTTAGATTTAAGTGTGTTAAAAACAAGTGTTCTTCTTTTTTTTTTTTTTTTTTTTTTAAATTTATGGGGAGCGACAG
>VURO01010562.1:37548-53521 GCA_015108175.1 Pelvicachromis taeniatus
TCTCTGAATCGCAGGCAGAGAGTGTCAAGTTAAGACCCACAGAGTCACAACGGTCACATTTACAGGAAACACCAGAAATATCCTTTAACCTTAAAATCACAATGCAAAGCTTAACCGTTCACTCCTGGCGTGTGGCTGTTTTGTCATCGCCATGGTCCAAACCACACTGGAGGACAAGGGACACGGTAAAATAAACAAGGGAAAAAAGTGGCACATGCAATCTGAAAGTCATATTCCTGGTATTTTTGTGCACAAACCATGCCACATTTGTATTGAGCCATGTCCTGGTCTTTATTTTCTCCCTAAATTTAAATCCATCTGAATCCGTGTTCAATTTATTGTCAATTTTAAGCCTCAGCCTCAAATATGTAACCATAACTGAGCCGTGCTGTGTCAAGATTTCACACATGACTTTTGTTGTTAAAAAATAAAAAAAAACTCAATACCTTGCTAATCTGCAGTCAAGTAAACAGGTAAACGTTGTATAGATCATTATACCAAACTCCTGTCTTGAGATTTTGCGTCATCACCTGTGCATTTTTCACCTTTACATGTAGATCTGTGATTAGCTGAACTCGTTGCACTCAGCGTTAGCTTTAGCTTAGCTCTGGGTGTACAGTTAACACAAAGCAGCATGCGACTGGCTGAGCCATCTGTCCCTTCTGAGTGGGCTGCGGGTAAATGACCTGCACCCCAGCTGCACTGACTCATCTTGTCCAAGACAGCTTCTCTGTTTGTTCCTCAGAAAAAGAAGAAGGAGAAGAAAAAAAAAAACAGTGTGAGGTTTAGAGCTAAAGAGGAGAAGGGGCACAGGATACGCATGGGGTGAAGCTGAAGGAGAAAGAGAGAAGGTCAAGATTTCAGTGATAATATGAAAGAAAAAGAAAAAAAAACAGTAAATGATGTTCTTCTATCTACCAAAAATCACCACCAGACTCCATTTTTATGACCACATAGAAAACATCTCTTATTTGTCATTTCATATAATAATAATAATAATAATAATAATAATAATAATAAAAATCCTCATATTAGCCTCACACTCACACAATACATCTTTCCACAGCAGGAAATTAAACATACTACAGTAACCAGTGTGCCGGTATTGATCTGTGTACTCTTCGGAGTTGTCTCATTAGAAGGAATAAGGGAGCCTGGAGAGGAGTGAGGAAATGTTTTTTTTTTTTTTAAAAAAGAAAGGAAAAAAAAACATATAAGGTGCTCTAATCTTACTTATAACATTCATGTGGAAAATTATATATGAAACTTAATCCTTAGTGCCGTGTCAGAGTATACGTCAATCTAATCCAATTGTAGCTTCAACCCAAACAATTAAAGCTGCTCCTGTGTAAACACTTAAGCATGTCGTGCATCTGAACGAGTATTTCTTCCACTGTTGATATGCATAACTAATTTGGAAAGTCTTGTGATTACGTGGAGTCAGAGAAAGGTCACACTACAGCAACACCAAAACAGTAACACTGTTTCCTTTGTGCTGCCAAATCCCGGCCAGTTTTATTTTAATAGTTATAATTTTTCGAATCGACTTTGGGGGGAAACAAAGACTGAAGGAGTGAATTTCACAGAGTCCCTGTGACATTTTCAGCTATTTGGGTTAAATGCCGGATTATTATGAAATTGCGATCGCTGACGCAGAAAGGCAAACAAACTACTACAAAACATTTCCATGACACTGCAATCTTACTGAAATGCGGTAAACAAATGCGCTTCCTTGAGTCTCGCTATCACGTCCCTTATACCGTGCTGAACAAAGGCCGTTTTAAGAGAAGAGTGTCAAGAGCGTCAGAGATTTTGGCACTCATGGCCTTGGTGACGAGGTCTGCAGCAGGAGTAGGAGGGGAGGGACAAAAGCTTCTCTATGCTTGGTGCTGCAACTTGTATAAATCAGTCTTTGTTAGTGAGACATGACTGGGATTCTTGCTAAACAGCTATTTTTACATCGTTGAGCACTGCAGAGGGCAGCTAACGTACCAGTAAGAGTGCATGGCCTTTGGCTAAGTAAGGCCGTTCAGCCAACGTCATCAGACCCTCCGCCTGCTGGAAAGAGAGGGGACCTCCAGGAAAGCTGTGCATGACCGAGGTCCACAGTCGGTGAGCAGTGGCTATCAGCCAGCTAATGCTATCACCAGTGTCGGACTTCCAGGTAAATACTCGTGATTACGCTGGTGAATCACGGTCATGCAAGCTGGAGTATTGTTAGGCGAATCTAATGCAATGACCCCAAGTGAACAGCTGGCACAGCAGATGGCCAGTGCAACAGCGAGTCCTCCATAAGCATAAAAACTACACCAAAAGACAACTTCCAATTCAAAAAGCAGAAAGGTCTAGTACATAGGTGTTTTCGTCTAATTATTACTGACATGTAAAACGGTCATACAGAGGAGCCTCTTAGTTCTTTTCAGCCATCAAATAAGGAGCATTGCCAACTTTATCAAGATTTTTGTTTCACATTTACTTCATTGAAACATGACATCTGTTAGCAGATCGTAAAGACAATGGAGAGTAGAAAAGTTAGGATTGGGAAAGGTTGGGATTCTTTCTTTGTATTTCATGGGCGCTTCACTGGGATTTTAAAAGCCATTTTTAGCTTTAATGTACATCAAGAGCTTCTAACAAAGAATCTACCAACACATCTTTGCCTCGGTCTTAAATCTGCTGCCATTTCAGTTAAATCTGACAGAGCACGAGCACCGAATGACAGGACATTAAGTTTAGACTGAAATTCTGATTAAATCAGCATTCAAGTTGGATCTTAGTGAGATTGAGATTTTCTCTAAATGTCTTCTTGAGAAATTGTTTTTAAAGACAGCCCAAAGAAGGATGTCATTAATGTTTTAAAACAGGCTCTTTCCTTGTACGTCATTCGAATTTAAAGAGACTGCACACATAAAAGGAGGCACAAAGAAAGCTTCTTTTTCTTTCACGTTTCACCTTATGCTGCTCTGAATGGATCCAACAGGCCTCATTTCAGACTTCAATTTCATACCTGGATCCATAAAATGAGCAGGGATTGTTATTGCACCTTACAAATAAGCTTTAATGATCTAATGAAAATGAATTTTCCTGCAGCACTGGTGTATGAAGGAAAAAGATGATTTTCAGGTATTCCAGTTACCCTGTATGACAAGCCTTCTAGCCCAAATATCACCATCTAGGGAAAAAAAAAAAAAAAATGACAGAGTTTGAAGTACAGATGGCTAAAAATAGTGCCCCTACCTTAGAAGCTGCACATCTGTAGTACAAAGTTTCTTAGCAGTATTCTGTAGTATTTCTTGGTGGTGAATTTGTGGTGCCGTTTTTGTTGTTGTTTGCGCCTTTTGCCTTTATCATGTCCTGCAGTGTGTGTGAGGGTCTGCAGTTTGCGACCTCTCCCTCCTCTGACTTCCTGTTCAGTGTAATCAAGTTGTGCCAGACCTTCATAGCTGCCACTTCTAAATCAGTGGGGGTGGGACGAGGAGAGCTGCAGTATGCGCTACGCTTACAGAAATATGGAAGTATCACAACGTATTCCACTTGATATTCAAATAAATAAATAAATAAATAAATATCAGTGTAACCCATTTTTACTTTTACTGTTTATTGTTATTCAGCTGCAACACATTGCATATGTTCATTGTCTGCATGAAACAAGGCAGCTCTTCTGAGCAGCGCACAAAGCACGATTTCCTCCTGAAAAGTTGTTAGACAGTACTGTTGCAGAGTTCTTCTACCTGCAATCACCACACTGTATGCCTTAAAGTAAAAACAAATAAATAAATAAAAATTAAAAATAAAAATGAAGGTTTTAAAAGGTGATTTATGGCCAGTTTTAACAGCACATTTACCCAGACCCTCCACATGTGTTTCTCTATATAAATGATGGCTATTCAGGGCCATTTGTCCTAACCAGGATCTTGCTTGAAGAATAAATATATTCCATTAAAGAAGTAAGTTTAACATTTAATGTGTTTTCTAACATGTTCCTTTTTTGGGATAAGTTTCACACATAAAGCCCTGCCACCAGGTTACAGCGGTGAAATATTAATTTCTTCATTTCCATTCCTAATCAAATGTCTATCCGTAACTCATAATTTTACGGACGTCGCAGTCTTCGCATTTGTTTTTCTGCGGTAGAATCTGAAGACTGCATCCTCTTCCCTGGATCGGAGCCACCCCCCTGCTTCCTGTGGATACTTTATGATTTGGTTTCCCATCTGCACTCTCAATAAAAAGAGGTCAGAGATGCCACAGCGTGCATAGCTTTCTGTACTCGCCTCCTTCACAAAACCACTACCACAGTAGAAGGCAGACCCCAAAAGCTTCTCCCAGTGCTGCCAACATACCTAGCCGGTGACTGGAGGTCAAGAGATAACAAGGGGTGATGGTGTTTTTCAAAAGTCTTGCTCCAATGGGTTTTCTATGTGGAACAGGCTGACTGTAATTATATTATGATGAATGATAATTAAAGAAGCAACTTTAAAAAAATAATTAAAAAATAGGAAAAGCATCCTTGGTAGCTAGGCAACAGTGGGAAAATGAATACAGAGCTTTTACCAGCATTACCGTACTGTAGATATCAGACGGTGAGAAAGGTTTGCTCATGCTGAGTTGCAGTTTTTGTGTTTTACAATAACGTAGCTCTATGCAGTGCAACAGTGAGATGGTGCATGAGTAGCTTAAAAGATTAAGAGTCACCTGTTAAAATACTGTGACTGGTCCAGAAGGTTACAGCCAAGTTAGGCAAGTTACATGAAGTGCAACGGCACAGTGCATTAGCGATGTATGCAAATAGTCCACTACACTCTTATTAGACTGCACCAGAAACGCTAGTTTGTTTAAATAATAACAATAAATGTATTTTGTTAGTGACAGGACCAAACACCAGTTCATTTTACAAATGAATAACACCTCAGTTGGTCTTTAGATGTTATGCAGCTACTGCTGACCAGAAACAGACACATTAAGCACAGGCAGCTAAACAGCTAAACATCTGTATAGCCAGTTTTTCTTTATTTGAGTGGCGTGACCGAACTTTGGTAAAGTGGATATGTAATGCTAATTAGCCATGTGCTGCTGTTACTCATGCAATACACTACAATAGTTGAGTTTATTTATTTTATGAGTTTATTTTATATATTTATATTTTATATATGATTTAAGTGCATTCAGATCACCCAACGGCCCGAAACAGGTTGAGATTTAATTTACTCCCAAGAAGCAAGCAGCAAACTGCCATGGCGGAGAAGAAAGACGCTGGAGAGTGTTCGGCACTTTCACTGGAAAAATGATTAACGAAGTGAAGTTATCATCTATTAAACTTGTTATTTTAGGTATTACAATCAGGAGAGATTCAACTGTTCAAATAAATTATATCATAACAAATTAAATTTTCTATTACCTGCAGTGCTGAGAGGCCAAAGACGGGAGAGAAATAGAAAACAGAGCTAAAGATAGGGCGAAACAAACTGAAGTAACTACAACACTAGCTTGTGTGTGTGTGTGTGTGTGTGTGTGTGTCCTACCTGTCAATCTTTGAATGTAAATCTTAGAAACACCCGCAAAAAAAACAAACAAACAAACAAAAAAAAAACAACAACTGGTTCTGAACTTCTCAATTATGAACTGTTACCACAGCATAGCCATGCTCCCATCTGAGAGTCAACCTCTTCATTTCTCTCTTCTCCAAGAGAAAACAAGAACCATCACATCGTTCCTTTGTATGCAACTACCCCAGTCTTCCCACACAGGTCAAAAAACACAACAGTGAGAATCCCAAGTCTCAGTGCTTACAGAGGAGCCAAAGTTCAAGACCAACAATTCACAGCAAAACAGACATTTAACTTTTAATTGACTGCAAATGACTAACCTTGCATTAAAGTTCTCTGTGTTATTTATTGATTTATTTTAAATCATGTGCTCATTTGCACCCATTTTTCAATATATTTCAGCAAAGCTTTATGATGAGCAGCAGAAATGTGGAGGACACTGAACGGGTATAAAGCAATAATATTGATGAATTTGGTGCTTGCTCATTCTGTGGCTGTACATAGCTCTGTACAGACAACAATGATATTTGTATTGTCACTGCAATATGAGCCTACAGCACAGACACATCAGAAAATGTTGCCTGAAATGCAAGAAATCAGAAACGTCATCTTTGTCATGCTGTCATGCCAAAACAATTCAACATTATTCAACAGAGCCCATTTAAAATTTCCTGTTATTTCTTAATTTGGTGAGGATAGGCCCAAAACATAAAACAACCACCTAGCTAAGTAGCATATCTATTAAAGTCAAATGATATGGGGCCTATATTAAACAAAGTACATTTAATATTTTCTTTTAAGTGTGCAGGTCTTGCATAGGTGGGATATTTCAGTTTTTAAAAATGTAAACAACAAATGGTCTGCAATATTCAAATATCAATATGGAGATCATTAAAGATGTTGTCTTGCTATACATTTCACATGGTAAGGAAAGAAATCTACTAATTTCCATGGCTTTTTGAGCCTTATAAAGCTTTATAAATTGAGCACATGGAATTTCACACTAGAACAGGCTATTCTGAAGCGAAATATTTCAATGTAAGAATGTCCTTAAGAAACGGTTTTAAAATGCTTAATTACAAATGACAATATTGAATTATTGCACAACCAAATAGCAAGTTAATGGGAATCTATGTAGAAACTTGTGCAGCAGCTCGAGCCAGCGCCATCCCCGATAGAGGCTGTAAGACTAAACAAACATGGCAACATGGCAGTTGTTTTGGTTTATGCAACTGGGTATATACTATGGAGGCACCACTTGTGCATTCCAGCTTTGCCAGAAATTAACTGGTTAACAGACATCGGCTGTGTACAGTAAAAACAGAGCGCTCTTCAGCAGTGAGCTGATCCATTAGGAACATCTACTGCAGGATCAAAACATGCCAGTTCGCTTCCTTCCCTATCAACACAATCAGTCATTCCCTCCCTCAATCCACCATCCTACGGTTACTTTGCTTTCATGTGCAGCTGTGAAATTCTCGCCCAGCCAGGCATCATCTGACCCCAGCCCAACAATCTACGCTAGCAGTCCAAAGAACACAGACCCCAGTAGTCATTCTGCTATCTTTGTAAACAGCACACACAAAGATGAAAGACCATCTGAAGGGCAAACAGGTGTTCTTCATTTATGGGCTTTCATAGGTGACCTAATAACAGGATAACATCATGATTCTTCAAACACCATTACCTCAAAAACTACTATGACTTAAAGCAAATAACATAACAACCTAACAGTAACTTCAAATACACAGTAGGACAATCCGAAACAACTGAAAGATGGTAATTTTTTTTTTTTAAGTGTGGCGTGACCTTGAACTTTGATGGTGGGGAAAAAAAAGATCTGCAAATGAAACTATAATGCTTACCCAGGTTTGCAACTGCAGGCAGTTTGTTCTCTGAAGCTTTGTTGAGGATGTGCCCTAAACCGACTGCATGGCCCTCGTCTCGTGTCCATACAGCCCAGGACCACAGTACCCCTGTTACTCCTTTTGCTTGGATAGGCAGCTGTGCATTTGCGGTCGTTTCTGCACTAACTCATCCTCGCAGGGCGGAGACAGGAACTCTCAGCTAAGCAATCATCCCATATCATTCATTAGAGTGTGCTCCGACAGCAGGAGGGAAAGACCAAGAGAGAGAGAAAGTGAGAGGGAGAAGGTGGGGGAGATGTAACAGATGAGAGCGCGAGGAAGAGAAGAACCGATAAGCAGCTCTGAAGAGTGGCTGAGAGAATGGTGGATCAACCCGGCCTCACTTTCAGACAGGCGCAGACTTAAACCGTACTCACAAGGTAAAGCATTAACTCCAGTGGAGCAGGTTTAAATATTAACAGTCTCACATCCTGTATGACTCAAGGAGCACAGAAGTTTCAGTAGTTTCCTATAATGTAGGAAACTATATACATATATTGTTTTGTTTTTTTCTCATCATACCTAAACCAAATACCTCTTGCTAGGTTTTCCAGGAAGCACGAGTCTTTGTGAAACAGCAAAAAGGAGAGAAAAAACACACACAAAGCAAAATAACATCCCTTTGTGGAAGTTTCCACTTTGTAAGCGCTTTTTATCTTCCTGGTCATCTGTTCCCAACACACAAGCTGGGCGAAAAGATTTCCTGTTTTGCCTTCTTTTGTCACCGTGGCTGTGTTTGGGGCTGTTTTGTCGGGTGCTAACTTTAGAACTTCGGCTAAAAATTTACCCGATACTCCAACCGGTAATGTGTCGGCTTCTCAATAAAAACTGCATGGCCCAAATGATGCAACTAGACAGCGATGACCGTCTTTCTTTGGGAAGAGTATGACTCACTGAGGAGATTCCTGTGCACGGTGTGCTATAAATGCTATTAACGTCTCTGCTGCGGGTAGAGGAAGCAGAGACGGTAACATATCTGCACTGTGCAAACTTTATAAGAGAATTCAAAGATTTGCTCACATTGCACAGCCAGTGTTACCTGATACCAATTTGTGGGCGAGAGATTGTATTTGGTATACATATAGTATTACTCTAGTTCTGTTAAACACAACAACCAAAATGTCCTTGTGTACAGGCAGAACCCAAGCATAAGCAAGGAAAAAGAAATAAATGTTTAATAACCATTTTATAGTTAAATGCATGGCAGGAAAATTGTATGGCAACACGGTCATGGATTTTTACTTCCCAATAAGCGGTGCTTGCTATTTCAGGTGGCCTTAAAACGTCTTTAATGTATGCAATACTGCTCTTAAAGACACAGCTTCTCTTCACACAAGAGGTGTCACAGCACCCGCTGGAAGCTGCTGCAGTCAGTGATGGTCATTTCCTTTGCATAGGAAAAGCTCACGCTTATTTTTAAAGGATTTCCAACACAACTTTGGCCATTTTGAACACCTGGCCCCATCTGTGATAAACAACAAAAAAAGAAGAAGGAAATGCCTTGTGTTCATTTTGGAGCACTTTTTTTGTGATAGTCATTCATAACTTACTTTTTAACAAGGCATTTGAGGTTGTTCATTTACACTCAGTTGTTTACATATGATTTATTTAAAGATGAATTGTGCTGCAACAACACTTTTTTTTTTTTTAAAGTGTAGCCGTCAGTAAAAGTCACAACCATATGGGTCCAAAAACACAACCATAAAGTGAGATTTAGGCTACCTAAGAGTTGTCAGACTTCCACCCACTTCCTGTCTTCCATATTTTCTGCCTACTTTACCCCAAGTAAAAATTTCCATTTGGATGTCTGATAAATACTTGACTCTATTTCTGACCTACCACAGAAGGTTACAAAGCTACCACTGTCTGTTAAATAAGCAAAGCAGCAGATCTACAATGACACGGAGAGAAACAGAATCCTGAATGAGAAGCTGTCTGGTTACTGAAGCGCAATTAATATATCTTTACCTGGTTCTGACGAGTCCAAGCTTAGCTCAGATTTTTTTTAAAACTGTGCAAGAGAAGCAAGGTAACCAAGCTGCTGACCAGCCACTGTTGTCGAGTGAGTCTGGTCACTTTCCTGCCTACCCTACTGACTTCCCTCCCCTCCTCTCACTCCGTCAAGTCTCCAACACCCTGCTCCAATAACCCCTGACCCACAGGAAGTAGACACAATGGACTGAAAATAACACACCACCTCCCCTGGCAACAACTGCCCACCGCAAACCCCCCACTGCACACCATTTCTACACTGCAGAACACCTACAACAGGCTGGCTCAAGAGGTGGGTAGAACCAAAAATATCAGCCACTACTCAGCAAGCTGTGCCCGCATGCCACAAAATGCACCGTCCCACTTTGCATTCCAAACATGGCTTTTTTTTTTCTTTCTTTTTTTATTATTCACTCCTGCAATACAAAGATTGCCATCAATGATATTATATATTAATATCGTGGATATTCTAGTATATTTATAAATCAAGTCCTCAGTTTCACACTACAGCAGGTTGTGCTGCAGACTCATGATGATCCCACTGCACAGTGAGATGAATGACTTCTCCACAGTCAGGACTAAACAGCATCTGTGGGTGCATGTGTGTAAATGTTAGGCTTATTTGTTATGTTAATAATGCTTGCCCTCAAATGAAGTATAGCAATGAACCTCTGGAAAGATATCTATAAAGACATTTATATTGCTATTTTAAAAAAGGTATAAAAAAATAAAAAAATAAATGCTGGGTAACAGACAGCTTGCTGACACCGTGTTACTCCACTGCATGTGTGCATCTAACCCAGTTCTTATCCATGTAGCAGTCTAATCCAATCAGTCCAATGAAAATTATTCCAAATCAGATTTAGTGGCCAGTGAGAGGTTGCCTTAGACGTGATCTAATTAGTCGCTCCCTTGGAAGAGTCTGTCCACTAGGAAATGGCTTGAGATGCCGAACGCAGAGATAAGGAAATGGAGTCTGATATGTAATTCTGTGTGGCTAGTGGTGTTGCTTTCAAAAAAGTGGTGCCTGGTTACAGAACAGAAGAAGGAAAAAAATAAAAAAGCTCAACGTTATAAAGATCGGAGTTACGAGTTAATGACTCTGCTGCAAAAGATAATTCACTAAGCGGCCTTTCACAGATCTGAAAGCGCACCATGTTGATTCTTATTTTCATTAACCGTGTTTGGTGTCCTGTTCTTAGAGTTGAGCTGATGAGCATGCCCAGGCTTGTTTCTCAGCCAAGGTAAAGACACGCCTCCTTTTTCCACCAGTCCCCTGAAACTGGTACACACCTCTGCTCTCTGTTGTCACATTCAGATGATACTACTTTACTTTCAGCTGAAAGTAAATTTGGATGGTGTAAACACATACCTGAGAGGTTGTGTGCTGCATCAGTGGTTGTGTGCTTCCCACACACTGGTTCGCCTTTACCAAAGAATGTGTGGAATTTCTTGTACAGCAGCAAAGATAACAATGCCAAAGATTTTTTCCAACTAAATTATTACACAAAACAACTTGGCTTTTATTTAGCCTCTTTAGTGGGGTGGCTTCTGCAGCTGTGTGTTTACATGTTGCTGACTTGTTCTCACTTATGGGATTCTTGCCTACAAATTAAACCTTTTATACATAAGGTTTAACTTCCTAAAGCATATAGTCTATATATAAAGATGTTGCTCTGTAATGTGGAACAAAGGGGAAAAAAATCCATGCATTTCAAGGTTTTATGGACATCTAATGCATGCTGTAGCGAGAAAGCCAGGGTTTGATCCGCCACTTAAACCGCAATTATGCATTAACTACTTTGTAAGAGATGTCTCCATTAAAAACTAAGTGGTATCCCCTACCCTAAACATTCTGTTCACCTCAGTAGACCACAGACTGACTCTGAAAAAAATGTAAAGATCGCAGGACAATGAGGATTTATTCATAAATTATCAAATTTTTTCTGCTTCTGATTATGGTAACAAAAAGATGCCCGATTTGTCAGGAGACTATCCTAGCTGTCACTTAGTCAAGAGGCAGGATCCACCCTGTTAGTCCTGTGTTAGACTTGGCTGTCTATCATTGGACTAAACAAAAGGGTAGACAACCATTCCAATCCACATCTGCACCTTGAGACAACTTAGAATCATCAGTTAACCTAACAAACATGTCTTTGGACTGTGGGAATCCAAAGCACAGACAGAACGTGCAAGCTCCACACAGAAATGCACCTTTTTGCTGTGAGGCGACAGAATGACCCTCCAACAAATTCATGTTTATGTTTAGTAGTAAAAAGGTACAACCAGAGTAAGCTAAACTTTAAGATTATAGGAATACTACTGACGATCATGGTTGGATCGTGTGTGGAGGAAGAATAATCAGGGGGATGCGATACTACATGTTTTGGTCCTCAGAGAATGTCACAATTTACATCTCATGGTGAAGATTCTCCAACATGGCTTGCTCTACGAGATCAAGATTCATGAGACTGACAAGAACGTACTCATAGATCGAGGAGAGCCTGTGTCTGAGAGAGGATATAAGGATGTCTGGCTGAGTAAAGTCACTAAAGTGCCATTAATTTCCATTTATTTATCTCAACTGTTTGCCGACCGCTGTCAACAGTTTCTGATTAGTCAGACTGATTTATGAAGTCTCCTGAGACATTCCCACTCCCACAATATAGCTAAGATTTCATACAAACTCCAAATGTTCAGTGTTGTCAAATATTTATCTGTGTAAAGATGAATCATTCTGATTTAAACCAGTGATCTCAAACATTTTTGGAGGGAAAAGAATTCTCAGGAGCTCAGTCTGGGTGGAGCTCTTTTTTTCCCCTCCTCCTCTCCCCTCACGTATTGTGTATTTCATTGTTTTTCTTACCATCCTACCTCTCTGACCTGTCATGATGTTTGTGCAATGTGTGTAGGTCCTATTTCACTGTAGGTAACATGTACGTGTAACATTGCAAGTGACAATTAAAGGCTCAATCTAATCATGATCCATCACAATTCACAGGTTACTAAATTATGTGAAGTACATAAAGAAAATTAAGTTGTCTGAACTGGTTGGCTCTATTGTACTAAGTATTACTAAGTGAGTAATAAGAATTAAATTGAAGGATGCTCAGAGAAAGTCATAGCACAGACAAACTAATCCTGTTTCACTAAAATCTCTCCAATGCTCTAAGAGGAGTAGTGATTTTAGTGACTTTAATGACTTGTGGTCAGACACCTTTCCATTGCATAAGCTCATCAGACCTCCAGCGGGATGAGCTAAAGCCTCGGTCACAGGGTGACTAGAGACAGGGTGCCGACCACCTGGTAACAACTAGTCGAAAAACTTGTATTCCCCGACCAGTTGGCTCAAGCCTGCTTTATAGTCACTAGGTGAAACTGGACACGTACACAGTGCGTTACTTAGGGATGAGAACTGATAAGAATTTAGCGGTTCAATTCCTTATCAGTTCTCACTGGCTCGAATTTTGAGAGCCCCTACCATCTCTAAGCAGCATGTCAAAGGCATTACATTCACGCAAAATGCTGTGGGTCAAATATTTGTGCATGTTGGAGGTATTTCCCCTCTCTGTTGTGACCAGTGTCACAACATCGTCTCATAATTAGCATTTAACAATATAAACCTGAAGCTACATATCCACGCTGTAAACGTCCCTACTAATTTCCTCCTCCGACAACTGAAATCAGCTGATTGTAGCGCATGTACAAGAACGGATAAGCGGGAAAGGCAGGCAAGCAGACCAACAATTCCAAGGAATTCAACTACTAACAACAAATTCTTGTAGAGAACTGGTTCTCATCCTTAGTAAACCACCGGACACCGTTGGTTGCTTTGGCAGTTTATTTCAACCTCCAGTAACCACACACAGTCAGGAAATACTAATTACTTCTTAGAGAAGCAAAAAGCTATGAATGCAAAATTGTAGTCGTTTTTAAATAGGCCAAATGGGCAGCTGTGGCACAGGTGGTAGAGTGGAGTCATGTGGTAACTGTAAGGTTGGTGGATCAATCCCCGACTCCTCCAGTCTACACGCAGAAGTATCATTGGGAAAGGCTAAACGCAGAGTTGCCCCACTAACTGTAACATAAAAAATAAAGCCCGTTTACAAACCATGCAAAGACAAAAATTCAAGATACACGCATCACATACATATGTCATCGTGAAATTCAAAACAAAAACGGAGCTGCGTTTGAAACACGTTCACCAAGTCATTAACAGAAAACATTTTCTCTATTACTTTAATATCCTTCTCACTTTCTTGTAATTCATACTATCGCTTCTCCACCATGGTAAAACGAGCACCAACATTGGCTTGTGGTGGCAAGGGCAAAATCCAAGTTAGCAATCGATACCTATTACCCCACTGAGTAGGAAAACAGCATTAGACTTGGGACATGAGAAAGACAGACTGTGCACTTTAGGCCAGGTTTTTTTTTTTTATTATTATTATTTTAATAATAAAATAATTATTATTAATAAAAATAATTATAAAAATAATTATTATTATTTTGGATCATTATCAGAGTTTTTAAAACCAATTTCTTTCCCACTCCACGCGATGACACACCACAGAAATGTTCTTCACAATCATGCCTGAAAATGACAAAATAACTTCCAATCATTTTCTTGATTGCCAAATAAAATGATGAATTGTTCCTCAAACAAAAGTTCATGGTTACTGAGTCACTAATAGATAAAACCCTACAAATACAATTGAAATATAACCAATCAGAATGTAGCTGAAAATTATTCCCAGACTCCGTGTTGAAATAACCTTGCTCATACAGGGAGGGTGGTTCGTGAATGGACACAGCATTCTCAGCCATGAGAACTAAAGCTGTTGCACAGACAACGTCTGCCTCTCACTTCAGGACACATTACTCCCTAAGTTTATCATATTCCTATCATATTCCTGCCATATCTCCTTTGCATGTGGGCTTTTAGTTTTTAAACTTTTTTCTCCCAGATAAGCAGAAAGTCAAAAGTATGCACACTTTGCTACTCCACAACCTTGGACACTTTAAGACTCATTACATTCATCAGTTTTGATTATTCTGTGTCCCGTTTCATCCTATCTGCCTTTGCGTCTCCAAATCTAACCAATCCGATCTCTTCTGCAGAGTCACATGCACTTGTCAAAGCCGCATGGTTAGAATTCAACACATTCTTTTGGCATAGCAGACTGTTCACATGAACATACCGCTCCTTAACCGCTGACGAGACGGGCTCGAACAATTCGGCTTTCAGCTCCCGCTGGACCGAAAATAAACAATGCACTGCAAGCAAACGGGAATCTGACAGAAACAGTTTAGTTTTTATCGTCATTCCGACCTAATAGAAACTAAAAAAGTGCTTGTTTCACACCGAACTTAAAAGCTCAAAATTCAACATAAAAGGTTACCTTAAACCTCAAATACACCGTTTAAAATAGAAATGCAACACCAAATCAAGTTTTATGCATTTAAACACTTTCATTTTTGCTCGCCTCAAACACTTACAAGCATTAGTTGCTTATATTCAAAGGAAATCAACTTATCTCTTACACCAACCTTGAATATCAAATGTGGCTGGGCTATCCAAATGCCATCGTTTTAGAGCGGAGACATTAAAGTCAAGGTATTCCACAAGTTTGTTTAATACAAAAAAGGAAGAGAAGTGTGCCCGGGAAACTTTAAAGACAGCTAAACAAGAAAGGTAGGACCTCCAGACTCTCAGCTTCCAATCAGGCTACAAGTGAATCCTCTACGAGAGCAGGAGTTTCTCCGTCTCTCTCAGCGCGCGCATGTGTGTGTAGGCGTGTGTGTGTGTACATGAGTACAGGTTTAACCACGTCCTTTGGCTGGAGGCCAGGCCAAAGATACTAGGTAGTACCATCGTAACTAATGCAATTATGGACGGTAGAAGAAACAGCGCCAGTAGTAAATTCCAAAGAGACCCTTTTTATGGCGTTTTGATTTTTTATTAAATAAGATGTTTAAAACCAAGTGAAGAAACAAGATTACTGGTTGATAAGATTCACTTTAAGAGCTGCCTGTGAGTCACAGTAAGTTGGGAAATTACACAGGTCGGTAGGAATATTTTGCATCTAGTCTCAAAGCTGACTTGTCAACACCCACGTGTCTAACTCAGCCTGTCTACAGAGTGGGACAAACATACACACAAATTGGTGCTCGCAGCACAGAGCGAGGGAAGAGGGGCAAAAAAAAAAAAAAAAGGAAAAAATTAGTACCATGACAGCAGCGGGCTATATTAAGGGGCTGCAGACACAGCGGCTAGGGTCAGATCACACAGCACTGCATAACTCGAGTGCCAGCTGTGTATGTGTGTGCAACAGGTGACACGTTAAATGGGAACAGATACAGTCACACATACTTCTACCTTCCAAAGCAACCCTCAAACCTCATTACTCAAACCATCCAACATATTCAAGGCATTAAATTCATCCATGGGCTCAAATCAGGAAGAGTAATACAGAGTATACTGCAAGCCCAGCAGCTTGAAGTGCCTAAGTTCACCATCCAGTGGGA
>VURO01010563.1:2626-15801 GCA_015108175.1 Pelvicachromis taeniatus
AAGCAATGTCACGGGACTAAAAAAAAAAAAAAGAATACACCAGAGGGTTTTAACTAGATTCATTGCATGATGCTAATCTGACCTCAGATCAGTATGACAAACAGCATATGTGCACCTTGTCGACCCAGGCCTCTTGTTTCCAGGCCAGGAGAAAGAGAAGGGGCGAGGGCACTCTCCTTGATCCTTGATCATGGCAGCTGCTGAGGCGTTGTTGTTACATACTTAACTATGACCGGGCTGGAGGGAGATGACGAACAAACTCAGCGGAATCGGACACCGTGTCAGGTTGTGTCAGGGTCTCAGGTCCAGGCCAGACATCGCTTCCGTTTGACCGACATCCATCTGCTGTAATGAAACACCTCAAGAGCCTCCGACTGTTAAATCACTGGACTAAAACCTTGGCTAATAGGAGGTGTTACTGGCACGAGCAGGAAACCAAAGGGCAATGTGCTTGTTTAAGTTTATTCTTAAGTGACACACTTAACTGCAGGCAATCAATAAGCTCAATCAGTAACAGATTTAATCTTGTTTGGTTCATTTGTGCAAAAGGTTGTTTTTTTATGGAGCGTTTATGTTTTAGTACCTGGTACTTACTGAGACTTCAGGAAGTTACTGATGCCATTCAGGAAACTGTTCCACAGTCTTGTTTCCACATTTCACCTTTCACATAAACTAAAGTTGCCAAACTGAATGGAGTGAATCAGCAGCAGGTATACCAGCATGTTGCTGACTGATAGATAAGTGGTATTGATGTTTAGGTGTAATTGTATTTGCCCGGAAGAACTAGTAGAAGTACCGCTTTAATCCCTGTGAAACAGCCTGTTTTCTCATAGGCACAAACATCAAACCAAAGCACCAAAACAAAAGGGCGTTGTTGCGAAACCGAAAAGGATGACAGGCCTCGACATCACCTTGCATTAAAGCCGCTTTGACCAAATGTTGATCTCTTTTTTTTATATATATATATATTTTCCTCAGGATAGCAAGCTTCTCTCCACTGCAGAGCACAGCTGACACAATCCCACACTGCACTTCAATCTAACACAGCCTACAGGACTTATTTCCATAATATCAACACCCCCACTTTGGTGTGCTATTGTGTCAAACCCTTCAAACCATTAGTTAGCTTAAAGCAGTAAAGTGATCCAGAAGTGTTACTGCTAACTATTTTTTTTTTGTGCTCGTGTTAAAAAGTAAAAACGGAGCTCACGAGCTCAAAGGCCTCAAAGGTAGAGAGCGCTGCCATGGAGATAGACTTGTGAGAAGATAATTAAAACAGTAGCACCAATGGGATCCCACCTGCAGGGGTGAGAGGAAGCTGTTTCTAATGCAACAACTCTTCAGAGAACTAATCTAAAGTTAATCAAATTAAACATGAAAGCAGAGTCTGTGGGCAAGAAGTCAGAGTGTACGGACTGTTGGTGCTGCAGCGTGCTCCGTCTTTATCCTCTGATAACGTATTAAAAGAGGGATGAAACAAAAGAAAAACCTCCACGTAACAAAAACATGGACTACTGCGTGTTCGCTCAGGTGCACGAGTAAAGTGAAGTGAACAGGGGGACAAAACGATGCCAGTCGGAGCCTTTGAAACACAGAAAATCTTTATTCATGTGGCGTATGCTTCGTTCCGAGCAGTTCAGCAAATGAAGTCATGATGAAACCGACCCAATTTAGAGTGAGCACTCCGAGCAGCAAAAAGGCTGGGATCACACCTCGAAATGCACGCGTACACAGGCACATCTAATTACAACAGTGCGCGAAAACATGTGGGGGGTACTTGCACACGCCCGTGCGAACCAACTCATCTCACCTCTGAAACTTGACATTTAAGGAAGGTGACAGTGCAGATGTTAAACAAACTGAATGAACAAGGACTAAACACTTACATATAAAATACTCTATGATTTTCTTCCACTTAACGAAATCCCACATGGAGATTTAAAATACTTCAGAGGGAATCAGTGACCTGTTTTTCACACAATGTTTCCTTCTACTGATAGATTGCTATCCACACATAATACAGAATAAGGCCCCTTCTTTCTTAACGGACGGACTGGCTTCAAACATTGTGGCTTGCTGCTTGCTTTTTAAAAAAAAAAATTATTTTATGTAACCTCCGTAGACACAGACAAGGCCACGCAGCACAGAGCATGTTCGCTGTGCTTTCCACTTACAGTTACATAACTGTTTACTACACGGTGGCATTGACGAAAGCCAAAAACTTCTTTGAGGACAGAGCTCCTTTAAGGCGTCTTAATATAGTTGTCGCTTCCTACCCAAAATAGCATCAAAGGCTGGCAATACATTTAAAGAAAGAGGGAAAAAAAAAATACAACTCACAGAGAAACACAGCTTGAGATTTACTTGGTAACATTCTGCTGTCCAAAAATGGAGAGGCAAATAAATAAAATAAATGAGGCAGTTAATATACAAACCATAAATCAAGATACACCTTCAATAGCTGAAGAAGCCAATATGCAAGGCACAACAACTGGCTAAGATATTAATCAAGGGAAGCATTTAAAAAGATATTAGGCTGTTTTTCACAAACATAATACAGAACAAATAATACAAAAGGGAATTACCGCTGAATCCTGGCATTTTCAATTCACCCTAATTCACAATGCTTGAATGGTATTTTTCCCCCCACAAGGGCCCAAAGACCAGGATTTGTATAGAATTAGCTGACATAGTACATTACAATCCCAAATTCAGAGCCTGGAAACCATAACAAGAGGAAGACCGGATCATCGGGATTCAGCTGTAAAACTGTGCTTTAGGGAACACAACAATAGTGTGCAAGGTTTCAGCTCTGCAGTGTTAGAAATCAATATTTAAACATCCCAATGTTTTCCAATGTGTTATGCTTTGCCATCAGCTGGCTGTTTATTTTTACAATAGAGGAGGACACTAGTGAGTTACGTCATCTTTCATCTTGATCGTATTTATGTTTTTTCTAAACCCAACCCAATTCTGTATTAAACACTACAAGCTGCGTTATTCTGCCCAAATACGCATCGAACGGGCAAATTTGCTCTTCTCGTAGCCTCCTTGGGCAGCGCTGCAAGCTATTCCAGCGTGGCTGCTTTTTTCTTTTCTTTTTTTAATTGCTCTCGTTTCTGATCCAAACATTTATATGTCTGCAATACACACTGGATCTCCTCTTTGTGCCAAGAAAATGTGTCCCTTCAATTGAGTTGTGGGCTTTTACAAAAAAAAAAAAAAAAAAAGTCATTTTCAGGGCACCATCTGATCTAAGTTCCCGTGGTCTGGACTGAATGTTCTACTTCTGATGCCTCGGGATGTTACAGGAGAACTCTGTGCTGATAGTCTGAGTGTAGGGGACATGTTCATGGTGCACAACCCTCATGGCTGTCAAAAAAACCAGAAGAAACGAGCATGCTCTGGATGTCCTGACTTAAGGCTTTGACAGTGTAGATTCTTCCTTTTCAGGCTGCTCTTTGCTCTCTGGGACATAGATCCAGTTCCCCAGTGTTGATCCTCCACATAAAGCTGCGTCAATGTGACACAAAAATGAATGTATGCTTCCTCTCTTTTCCCCGGTGAAAAGTAGTTGGACCACAAAGCAATGTAAAAACAGCAGCCACGCTGGATGTGGCCCAGAGGTGCACAAGGAGACCACGTCGATGCGTATAAAGGCCAAATTTAACTCACCTATGTGTCTTTCACTTATGAGTTATGAGGTTTCATGACTGCAAACCTGTCATCCCCAAATTCAGATAATCTTAACCACAGTATGACATCACCAGGCAACTGTCTTGATATCAAAAATCAGTGGCGTGCTAATTTCAATGTTCTAAACAACAGAAACATTTACAGCATGTCAGTAGTAACATTTTGTAAACTTTGGACTGTCTTGGTCGCTGGCCAAAGACATTAGGGCTCAAATGTGCGTTTTAACTATATACTGATTTCATACTTGTCAAAGGCTATTTATGGACGCTGGAAGCAGTTAATAAATAATATCTATTCATCTACTACTTTTAAGTGTAGAAATAAAAACTCTACTGGAGGTCTGCAACTATGTATCGTCATATAATACAATCTTTATTCAGTTACTGAAATGTTACTCAGGGACTACAGTTGAAAATGAGCTTTTAGCTAAATCGGTACAATATATTTATTGTGCATTGTCCCTGCTAAATAAGCTAAATAAATTAGAAAAAATATACCTCTAAGGCAGAATCAGGCACTAAGTAATTAGACTGTGGCTTGGTTTAATGTCAAGGGCTATCTAAGTTTAACCGATTAGCTAGCCTCCTGATATGTACCTCAACATTTTCATACAAATGTGTAAACATTCAGTGATATTGCACTCAAGCAGCGTACTTCCATACAGAAGGAGATGTCAGTACACATGTTTTTGTACACATAAAGTGCTCAGAAAAAAACAAAAAAAAAATGTAATCGAGCGTGAAAATCTGTCAAATTTGAGACAAAAATTCAGCTCCCACAGCAAAATTAAACCACGGTTTTGCCTGTAAGCTATGAACAGAGTATTGCAAACGAGCTACTTTGAAGCAAAAATAATGCATCCAAATGCTGTGTTTTGGTTTCAGTGTTATATCCCAAAAACATCAGACAATTTTCCCATGCTCTCGTGCCTGCAAAAGAGGGAAGAGAGAGAGAGAGAGAGAGAGAGAGAGAGAGAGAGAGAGAGAGAGAGATTACCAACTGCAACTTTCTCTTTGTTACATTTACTGTATTTTTCTCATTCCTCCTCAGTATGAACGAATACACTAGGCGCTCATACATTATCTGTTCCGGTGGAAGATGAAATGAAAAACCATTCTCTCATGAGACTATTTCTCCTGCACTCCATCAAGACTCAGAGGGCCTGAATTAAAATTGGATAATACGCAGCTGCAGTGCAGATATATTGCATAGCTCTCCTCATCCATTTAAATCCCCCCATCCATTTGCACTTCCCTCCATCAGTCCATTTGCACATCTATTGATTCTCCCTCACACTGACCTTGTCACTGCTGGTGGAGTGTGTTGGGTGTGTTTCTCCAGACTCCAGGCTCAGAACAGACAGACCAGAGTCTATCAGCTCTTCTGTGAAAACAAAAGCACCGTTAGTTTACTTGAAACATCCACACATGCTGCCAGAAAAAAAAAAAAAAGATCAGGCTGGCTGAGGATCAGGCTGGCTGAAGATCAGGCATACCCGTGTTTGTGTTGCTGATGTTGCACTTGGGAAGTTCCATGGGCTGGATCTCACGTAGAGGGTTGCAGGCTTTTTCAGCAGGGGGGGAGCTGGGAGCTGTGGGTGGGCTGCTGTCCTTTTTAGTGCATTCAGTTTCAGATCCCTCCTGCTGTGCAGCAGACGGTGCAGCTGGACCACCTCCTTTATCCTGAAGACTCCCATCATCCCGCTTGGCACTTTCAAGAGGCTGACGTGGCCTCTGCACTTCATGCTTGTTCTTTTTGGGTGAGGAAGCTTTCAAAGAGCTGGGACCTCTGGATTCTGACTCTTGAGAGCCCGTGGTTTGCCTTGCATGAGCCCCCTGGATGAGTTCCTCAGAGAAGTGCACTTTCTTCTCCAAACCCCGAGTGGACGAATCCTCTGCCTTCCCCTGAGTTGGGGTGTCCTCTCTAAGGATAGCAGCTGACACCGAAGCTGCTGACTCACTTGTTTCCTCGGGCATTCTCAGTGAATCCCGGCTTGGCGACAGCTTTGTTTTTGCGTCCTGATCTTTCAGCTCGTCTGCATTAGCGTCAGTGAGGGCATCAAGTTCCTCAAGGAATTCCTCCAGCGTCGTCTCAGGCATCTAAAAGATGAGATCAAAGCGACAGTGTTATCCAACAGTGTTTGTTTGCTAAATGGATGTTTAGCTGTCTTTTATTATTCACTTTATAGCGATGTCAAAAGAGGTTTCACCTCTCACCTGTAGGTTCTCTCCATCATCATTTGCCTGCCATCTGAAAAAAGGGTATTCAGAAACAAGCAGTGGGTTGTGAATCTCTTTAGCCAGTTATAGCATGCTGTAATATTGTACATAAGAATTAGTCACAACAGTAAAATCACTGGCGGGTGAAGTAAATAACACGGATCATTTTATCACAATGCAACGTTCAACTGGCAAAGTTTGGGTCCTGGCATTCGTGTGGTACTTTGACACATACCGCCCACTTAAACAATACCGCAGAAGCAGCACACCCCCACAGGCTTTCTACAATGGCAGCACAGCATCTCACCCTTAGCAGGACATGTCACACCACAAAGCAAAAACATTCAGGAATAGTTTTTTTCCATTTGACATTAAAAGAGCCCAAAGCTCTCAGTTGGCCTTCAAACTCTCTGAGTGAGCATCCGTGGGATGTGGAGCAAAAAGCCCTATTCACAGAAGCCCCACCCAGCAGATCACAGGTCACCCTCAGAGATGGGACCTGACGGGTCAGACACATTATGGTGATAAGAGAGAGCCTTTACTAAAACGGGCAGGTAGTTTTAATGTTGTGTAGTTAAGCACTATAAGGAGAAAGAACAAAGAAGAACAGGAGAGCTGGGGAGAGACTGCTGCAGGCCATTTCGGTCTTGTAATGCGGGTCTTATAACAGCATTTGCTTCACCGTCACATACATGCTCACAAAACTATGACTACCACGAAAGGTGATGACCACTGGGAGCCATATGGGGTGATTGTCCAAGGATGTGTGGAGAGCAAGAGCTGTGATTTGAGGTTGAGGCTCAGCCTTCTGAGGCACAGACACACCGGTCTCAGTTGTTGTGATTGTAATGGCTTTTCATGCATGAACTCCAGACAGTGTCAGGAGACTCTGGCTGGGACACTGTCCTCAGTTGTCCTTTGTCCACATGTAGACTCAGTAGTGGATATTGCGTGTTTTAGGTAAGGGTGCTGTCTGGGTGGAGCACGAGATAACCACTTGCTACCTGTGAATTCAGCAGATTATTAAATGCCCTTTTTTCCTCACATCAGTAATAGGAAATCACACCAACTTTGTATTAAGGAACTGGCGAGCTAAAGACTGTTTAAAACTGTTTAATGTTTAATTCAGCTACATCAAACATTTAAGTCCTCACACGCTTCTCCATTTGGATAATATTCAGAAACAGCGAGAGCTCCAGCGCATGTGTGAAAATGGCTTTGGTGGCCTGTGGGCTGCCTTTGCCCACACTCGAATCTGATGCCAACTGTGACAGCAGCACAGCCTAATAACAAGAATCTCACACCTGAGTGCCGTTTTACAGAGCCCCCCACCCCTCTCCAATCCTTACCTACTTTTACAGAGACAGAGGCATAAAATCATCTTTCGCACAGAATGCAGCCTGCTGGATTATTTAGTCAGCTGCCACCACTTCTAATTCCCCTGGATGTCTTCTCATGACATCCAGGGGAATTTGTACATTAGGGCACAGTGCAGAAAAACAACATGTCTTTCCACATCCGTACTCCATTAGTCTGTTTCTCGTAAGCGCTAATTGAAGCTATGTTGAAAAACGCTCTGATGGCTGAATCACCTTTGCCAGCAGCCAGTTGTGTTTAGCAGTTACTGACCTTCTGGCCCGCCCAGTCAGGCGATCTTTGCCTTTTGCTTTACTGCTCATCACTTGCACGTTTTTGGCTCCCTTGTCTTTGCCTCGCTTGTCATGAGCTAGGTCAGAAAAACACCGAAAGTTTAAAGTCTAAACACTATAGGAGTATTGTATGGGATATGTTATGGGAACTGTTCACCAAATTTGTGGCGAATACCTTTTGAATCGCTGCCTGCCCTGGGTCCTCTTCTAGCATTTCTTCCCCCTGCAGCAATGTGATAAGTCCTTTTTATGATCATAGTTTGTTATGAAAGTGTCTTACTCCTTATGTTCTCAGTTAGGTCTGTGTCTTTTGTCTTACCTCTGCTGGAAGGAACCCAGTCTCTGTCAGAGAGGGATTTGTCTGAAAACCTAGAAGCAAAGGCTTAGTTTTAGACAGTAGCAAAACCCAGTGCAACCAATATATCATGTTTGAGAATCATTCATCTTTTTATTTTTTTTATTTTCTTCAGACGCTATAACAGCACATCTGCACTACACAAACAGGCCTTTCAGTATATCACCTAACATCAGTGTGGGCCTAGAGTTTAAGATTGTGCAGAGACTCCACTCCACGAGGACCCACTCCTACATTCGACATCTTCTGAAACCACATAAACTGTCAAATCAAAAACACATTTCCTCTTCTGTTCTTTCTCGAGGGCCCTTGTTAATGCTTCGCCAAATAAGGCAAGGCATTTCAATCCCTTACCCCCCCAGCTAAAAATAGCTACTCTTTCCTTGTGTCTTTAAATTTGGATACTTCCCTAAACAGCACATTAATTTACCCTGCAACATGTTCAGTCTTTGTACAGCCACAGCTCAGTTTGTTTGAAATCTAACAGTCAAAAATAAATGAGTCGTATTTTTTTCCCGCGGTCAGTTTAGGATGCTATTGTGTAATTTCCCCCAGCAATGCGGGCAGCAGTCTACAACAGTGTTCGAAATGTAGTTCATGAACTAAAAGTTATGTTAACACACCGCTGCATACATAAGTAGCTGTTTGATAAGGTTTTAACTGTGTAACATCGTCCTGTGACTTGGTGACAGTCAGCCTTGCGATCATGTGGTAGAACATGCACAACATCCAGAAACCTCATCTAATGGATTCTTCACTGAATAATTTAACTACAAAGAAGCACGATGTTCTCCGGGGTTATTTTCACCTCTTCATCTGCTTTTCAGTGAAGGAAGAATTAAAAAAGGGAAAAGGGAAAATCTGCAAAACTAATCATTTAAAAAAAAAAAAAAATGCCATTGGTGCCAATAAGACCATTTTCAGTATGCATGGTAGTTCATACTGAAAGTATGTTAGTGCTGAAAAAGCGTCCTCTTAAAAGTGACAGACCACTGTTCGACCTCCAACCCCAACATGGACTTTTTTTGTTCTTTAAAGGAATATATACTGCATCCTTGACCTCCGTTTTATTATACACATTACCCCTAGACTATCTTTAAGAAGTAGAATGTTTTTTTCCTGTTAAAAGGGAGTTTTTTCTTCCCACAGGTGCCAAGTTCTTCCTCATAGTAGGTGGTCTGACTGTTGGGGTTCTCTTTGTTTTTGTGATTCATTGCTATATAAATAAAGTTGAGTTGAATTGTTTGGATAATCTAAAATCCTGGAGTCCTGACAAAAAAAAAAAAAAAACATTTTTAGCTAAATGACAGCAAAACTTTATTTGGCTTATCAAGCGCTACGGCACTTGGCCATTTAAATTATAACTAAAAATCCTCGATAGTTCAACCTCTAACAAACAAATAAGTAGTTTTGTGAATGGCAGCTTTAACCCATCATAGAATTACAGATCTAGAAACAGTTATATCCACGCCTTGATCACCTCCCAGTTGGATTATTGTAACTCTACTTATAGGATTACCCAATTCTAGTCTTCGTCAGTCACAGATGGTTCAAAATGCAGCTACTCATCCTCTAAATCAGGGGTCTCCAACTCCAGTCCTCGAGAACTACTGTCCTGCAGCTTTTAGATGCATCCCTACTCCAGCACAGCTGAATCAAATGGCTGAATTACCTCTTCAGCATGTCATCAAGTTTGGCAAAGGCCTGGTAACAAGCCATTCATTTGATTCATGTGTGCTGGAACAAGGACAGAGGTGCAGGACAGCAGCTCTGGAGTTGGAGACCCCTGCTCTAAATAGTACAAAGAACAGATAACACTTCCCTCCTATTTAGTTCAGGTTCAATGGCTACGTGTGAAATACCCAACTGTTTTTAATATTTGATCATTTGGTCAAGTCCTCTATGGATCAGCTCCACAGTATTTCACAGATCCAAGAAGTCCATATTTTGGTTTCACATGTCATCTCTTTTTTACTCCTTCAGCTTTAACAGCTACAGCCAATAGGAATATGAATGTAAACCTTTAACTCTTTAAAAAGTCTTACATATTCTCAGTTTTGTCCATGTCCCACGCTCGTCTCCACTGGCCCTTGGCATTTTTATGGCGTGCCACCCTCTCCCTGTCAATCTGCTCACGCTCCTTCTTCCACCTTAAATATTCCTCCTGCTCCTCTTTCGATGTGGGGACGTTGAGGTCTGTGATGGCCTGCAGGTTCTCGATCTCCTATGTGTGTGCAAAACCAGCATTTCAGTGTAAAAAACCTACTATGATGGATACATATACAGATCTGTGGGAACCACAAATGTGTGTATTTCTGCTACGTTGATGTATTTTGCATGACTTTAAGGGCTAACCACTGCCTGTAAATACTGATCAGTGTTCCAGGAAAAGTACAGTTTATACCAAACACAATTAGACACTCTTCCTCCATTCCCCTCTTAACCTATTTATTGATTACTGTGATGAGAGCAGAGAGGATTGCTGGCTAATAGTAAAAGGAGATTGGATACAGGCTTGTTAACACATCAGAAAGGGCAGAAGCTGCTTGTGTTACAAAGCCTTCGAGCAAACCAAGACTTAGAGATGGCACATCATGAAAAAGACCAGCAGTCTCTGAGAGAGAGGCTGTCTAGAAAAAAAACTACACTTTTGGGATTCCTGAGTACCAGGAATGACCACAAAAATCAGTATTAAAGCTCAAAGCAGCAGTTAAAACAGTGAGAGAAAAAGAGACTCAACACAGTGCTGGGAAGAAACTACGACAGGTCATGTTTTCCCCTCAGGTGTGAACCAATCAAATCGAAGTAAACATGTTGCCCTCCTGCCTACACTTATTGGAGAACATGGCATCTGTCCTCATCCTGTTTTCCACCTCGTCTCTCCTTCCTCTGCGCTGGCCCTCAGAGGACATCGGGGGCCACACGGGAAGACGCTTCTCACATGTTTCAACATGCCATGTCCTGCTGCCACACTAGCTGCTAATTAAATTTTTTCTTTTTTTTTTGCCTCCCTCAATGGGATGTTGCCAGGAGCCAAAGAAGGCAGGTTGGATGTTACAGAGTGAACCTGGCCAGTTGCTGAAATCATAATCTTACTCTCGTCGACAGATTTGGGTCCATATGTTATATTTGTTACACAAAAGAGTTAATTTCTTGTGCAACACGACGAGAAAAAAAATCTACATGGTATTTCCTTGAATACTGTCTAGGCCAGGACTGCAGCAGCCAGAGAGGCATGAACAGCATCACTTGTCATGTGGAGAATCCACCGTGCCTTTGAAGCCCATCGTTCCTGCCTCCCCAGTCAGTCTGCTTATCACACGCCCGATCTGTGAGACAGCTCTGAGCTACTCCAGCAAGGCTGACATGCAAGTCAGCGGGAGGCAGATGAGAAGAAGCGCTATGAAAAAGGGGCACGTGCATGGCAACGTGTTGTGCCTGTCTGTGTGTGTTTGTGGTGAGGACAGAGCGCATATTTGCATTTGATATTCTCTGCGCTTTGTATGCTAACGTAGTGTTGGTGAAAACCTTGTTTTCACAGACCGATTATCAGCAAATCACGTGGTCACGATGAGCTGAAACTGCAGTCCTTTCTGCTGAGAAGGGATAAAAACGGTGACACTCTGAGTATGTAAATGTTTACATCTGTGTGTGAGGGTGTTTTTTACCTGGCACTGCTCTGACACCCCGTGATGCTCCTCAGTGTGCTTCTGCCCCTGTTTAACCTCATCCTGTCAGAGAGGAGAAATTAAAAGATGAGCATAGCAGTCATAAGAGTGACGCAGCAACTTGTTGCCCGCTAATTAAACACGGTTGTAAAGAATCGCCTTCAACCACTGTCACAATCAGGCCAATGACTCATCCATTAGGAAAGACTGAGAGGTCTAGACTGCCACCCAGTGGTTTTAAAGTGTAACAGCACAACTTGGCACAACAGCTTCAATTATAATGTAATTTCTGTCCACTCTGCACAGGAGCACATTGCAGTTAGCAGGTAGCTGACCTTGGAAACCACCTGGCGGTTTGCAAATCAAACACAGCTTATTAGAGGTACAGAATTGTGCTAATTTCTATTCTGGTGTACTTCTGATTTCAATGATGTGCTCTGGTGAACACAGAGGATGAGTCATGTTGCTATTAACAGCAACACTCTAATAGCTGAGGGGGGGGTGAGGGACATTAAGCACTGGGGAGAGCGAGTGGGCTGGTGGCACACCTACAGGCTGGGACACCCACACGATCATTCACACGCCCACATCCAGTGAGAATATAGCACACACATACACAAAGACCCCATGGCTACCTATTTCCTCAATCATCCCACTACTCTGTCTTCCTCTCCCTTTCTCTTGGCACCTTGCCAGGTCCGTCTCTTTGGTAGCATAATGAGCCTTTTCAGAGTGAGAAGGCAGTTGAATGTTAATTAGATCAAATCGGCCCTTTCAGGATTGTGGGGATAGGGAAACAATTGTGCTAGAGGAGTGTGGACCACTTAAAGTTTCAGGGAAAAGAAATGAGGGAAGATTGAAACAGATGGCATGGTTGCCAAGTGTCTCTCTCTCTCTCTCACACACACCCTCCCCTCTGTTCCTCTCCGTCCGACTTTTCCTTACTCCTGTCACTCTCTCTCGTGAGCAGTCTGGTCATGAGGTTCTTCCAGGCTGCATGAGACACTGCTGCACAGCCACACCCCTGTCTCTCAAACACACCCATACCCATCAGATAATTATTTCAGAGGCAGGGCAGTGCGGTAACAACGTGCACCTCAACGTGAACCTAGGCAAAAAAATTTTTTTAAAGCTTGCCAGATGGATTAATGACCCTGTATCACCCTTTAGCAGCTTTCTCTCCCGCTGCTCTCATATAAACCTAGTGAAATGACACTGGTTACGTAAACCAGGTCTCTGGGATTCACAGATGACTGGTGCACTGGAGCCCTGGCTACTGTTCAAGTGCTGATTCAGTCCACATAATAAATAAAAAGGGGGTGGGGGCAGACCTAGTGGGCCAGAAATAAAGGCAAAAAGAACAATGTGTTCAGCCCATAGATTCAGTGCACATTAACCCAGACGGCCCAATGAGCAGCACTCAGGGTATTGGCCAATCGGTAGTAGAGATGCACAATTTAGACTGAAGCTGTACTTCTGCAGCTCCTCCTGCAAAAAAAAAATCTTTTAACATTTACATTAACTATTAAAGCCCCCCCACCCCCAAACCCTATGACCAGACTGTGTCTGTGTTTACAGTGGCGAGGAT
>VURO01010563.1:31095-48191 GCA_015108175.1 Pelvicachromis taeniatus
ATATATCCAGAGTTGGTTGCTTCAAAAGTAATTGAACTTCTAAGAGTCTCCACCAGGGGATGTCAGATGCTTTTGAGTCTTTAAAATGTAGATTAAAAGAGAGAGAGAGAGAGAGAGAGAGAGAGAGAGTGACATCAAAGTCAGGGTCATAAAAACATTTTTGGACATTTTTAAATAAAAATAGCGATACTGTAAAACCATAAGTTTATTTCTTGTAAAAACATTAAAAGAACAAAAAAAGAAACTGAAAGATTTAGTTTAGGAAGCTGTCTGCAACCATTGCAGACTCGATGAGTTATTATTCACCAAGTTATTATTAACATTATTTATTTCATAGCCTTTTAGTTATTTACAAACGTTCATCTATTTTTTTTTTTTAAAGACTGCAGCTTTAAAGCTAATGCTCACCAACTGATTCAAGCTTGTGCGCGTTCACATGGAACAGGCACACCCAGAGGTATAGCACAGAAAAGATATGAGATTGATTTGTTAACACGGTAGTCGATGAATTCTTACGAATTTTGGGTGCATCATGCAAAACTCTTTCTCACCTATCATGTTACATTTGTTTAGATTTGTTTATCTCATAACACAGTCTAGCCCACATGATGTGACACATCAGATCCAGTTATGCTTGTTTTAAGTGAAAGGCGTGCACCATGTTGTGTCTAATTATCGTAAAAGCAACGTAGACAGTGTAGATGTGCAGTTTAAACTGCAACAGATGAGTAGTCATGAATAAAAACAAATATACAATCATGAAAATGATGGTAAAAATATATGCCTGTTAATAAACATAGAGTGGTAGTCCAATTTTTTTAATACACTCGTCAGAGGCATGAAGGTCATATTAATTTGGTGCTTTTAATTATTTTTAGAACACTTTTTCCCCCCAGGGTGGAATGATTATACAGCCCACATATTAATTTATTTAAAATTTACTTTATATCGTCTCTAATTCACACAGGGTCAAAATTATACATACAGACTTAAATATACACAAACACACACACACTAATATTTGGTTGAATGTCCTTTAGCAAGTTGCACCTCAACCAAATTGGTTGGTTTCTTGACACAGACCAGGTTTTTAAGCAGAGTCCAAAAATATTCAGTAGACTTGATGTTGGAGGTTTGGGAAGGGGACTACAACCTGCTTTATTCATTGCAAAATCAGCATTTGGGATTATTGTCCAGTTGAAACACTCAGTTGTGTTCAAGTTTCAACCATCTAGCTGTTGATTGAAGGTGAAGTTAATTTATTTGGAGGTAGTCCTTCTTTATTATTCCATTCACTTTGTGCAATGTACCCGTATCACTAGCAGCGAAACAGCCCCGGCAACCATGTTTGGCAGCTGGTACAGTGTTCTTAGTTTTGAAAGTCTCACCTTTATTTCTTCAAACGTACCTCTCGTAAGTCTGCCACTAGTGGGGTTTTTTTTTGTGTTGTTGGTATGCAGTTTCTGCACTTTTTATTGCCCACAGAGAGAAGACAGGATAGCACAGAGACTGTGGGCAATAAAAGAGAGACACTCTGTGCTATCCTGTCTTCTCGCCACAAACCAGTCTGGGCGTGCAACTGTGTAGAAACAGGAGAGGTATAATTAGACATTTGCTGGCAGCTGTGTCCCGGCACTACCCCTGAACACTCGCACCACACCTCCTTTACAGCTGAAACGCAGATGATACCCTGCCACAACAGTACTTTTTGTCATTGTCATTGTGGCCAAATAGCTCAATCATTGTGTCGTCTTTTGACCGTAAAATGTTTCTTCAGTAGGCGCTACATACATGTGGACAGCTGCAAATTTCAGCTAAGCTTGACGTTGTCAGTTTTGGAACAGGTGCATCCTCACAGTCCATGGAAATATAAAACTCCAGACCTTTGCAAAGTGGTGACTCATCCAAATAACTAGTACTTACATATAACTGTTTGAACAGATCATCTTGGAATGTGTAGTTGTTTAGTTCTTGGTTGTTTTATCAACACCTACCCCCTGCTTGTGATCAGGTACCCTGCTGGGATAATACGTTGGCAAAAGGAGGAAATAGAAGTCACTGAGATCAAGACAAGCCAGTACTTTTATTTCATATGATCGCTCTACACTTGTGACAAACAGTATTACAAACATGTACTTATAAAGCAATTTTCCCCTTTCAGGAGAAGAAAGAGGAAATTCCTCCCGAGGAGGAAGAATCAGGATCAGTAGTAAGAAAAGGTTTAACATGTGCTTTCTGTTGATTCTGTCATATCGTAGCATTCATTTTATTTGTTTATTTGTCTTTATCCTTTACAGGGAGAAGGAAAACTTCAGCAGCCTTTTGGAATTGAAAGTTTGCTGTCATCTGAATTATGATAAATTTTTAACCAGTTGATAACCAGTGGGAAAATAAAGGGGAAATGCATGGAAAAGGACAATGTGAGAAACATGGGCATGTGGAGATGAAAAGAAAGAAAAACATGGTGGTGGTCCCAAAAATGATGGCAAATCATCATTCAACGATGACAGTTAAAAGATAAAAAATATCTCTAATTAATACTGAAAACAAAAAGACTGTCTTATAGTATGTTCATGTAACTACTGATCATCTGGAAGACCCCAGAGTAAGAAATACATAACATCTTTTACAGTTCATTGTCACAATCTGTCCATTATTCTGAGGGAAACTTTAGGACACTGTGCAACATGTAAATAAATCATCATCGGTGTAAAATTGAGAGCACCGTGAATATGTTGTTATCAGTGCTCATTTTAAAAGCCTGCATCTCTGCGGCTTGGCTTGGAGGGCATCAGTGCCAAGGGAATTTCCAGCTTACAACTGAAACGGCATGATCAGTGCAGAATGTTGTTAGAGCAATAAACTCCAATTAGACAACGCCATTCACAGAGAAGGCCTCGCATATTTCAGCAAGACAATGCTAATAACAACGGCATGGCTTCATGGTAGAACAGTGTGGGTGCTGATCTGGCAGCAGCTGGTCTCCTCAGTTCCCAGATGTTGCCATCAAATTCAAAAGGATCTCATGTTTTTCCTTAAAATGTTCTATTTTCTCAATTCACACAATTAATATAGTTATTACATTTAATATGTTTAACTGTGATATGTTCTATTGTAAAGAGAGTAGCTGTTCTGTTTTTAATGAATTGTATGCATATTTTACATTTCACAACATCACATCTACAGAGCTCATGACCATGAGCTCGTCTCTAAATTGCTTTAACAATCTTAAACGTTATATTCAGTGAAGAGGCAATTAACAATGTAATCGCAATAAAAGTGAATTGTATACAAATCATTACAAAATAAAGGTGTGTAGATAAAAGCAACACACTTGTCTTGAAGTAGCATAAGACAGGCCAAAAGCTCCTGAGTAGCAGTTTAAGTGTGTAAATGCTGCTCTGCCTCTATGATTTCTGTGCTTCCTTTGACACGGCAACTCCTTTTCTTTTGGACGGTTGAGTTTCCAAAGCTGTTGTACAAGTTCATTCTTGTACTTGTTGGTGTACTTTAAAAAAAAAAAAAAATTTTTTAAAGTACACCTGAGGGGAACTTCCTCTCCTCAGGTGTTTATTTCTTAAATCAAAATTTCAGTGCAAACAAGACAGGCTTTGGGTGGCTTCTGGTTTATTGCAAAAGTTTAATATCTTCCAATGATTTAAACTGGCTCCATACTGTAGATTTATAGTTTACACATTACATGAAAGCTCTCCAGTTTAAAACCAAAAGAAAATACAAATCCCTTTGAGGCTGCAGTGGTAAAAAATTTCTACCAAAGATGTGGAGTTGCCTGCTGTGGTGACCCTGTGTGAATAATGAAGCAGTCAACTGGAACTTCTCTAAAACACTGGTGGTCAAACGTTAAAATGCACTCATCATAGATATGAATGTCATGGTCATTTATAGCTCTTAATGATTTCCTTGAACTTTCTGTCTCCAGGTTGGAAGCATTGTATGGCATATATGTTTAATGCTTTTAATCAAGAATTTGATGCACAAATTTGAATTTATTTTGGATTTTCTCTAATTCACACAAGGTCAAAATCACACATAGAGGTTCAAAAACATTTGTTTACACACTCCCACTAATATTTGATAAATGTACCTCGGTCAGACACTTTTCATAGCCATGTGGCTTTTTCGCTGAAGTCAGTATATACTAACAAATCTTTGTAAGCAAAATAGAAATATCAATATAATGCAGGTAATGTGGGATAACTATATTTGACACTTTCATTGTCATGATATCATTCTTTGATTAGACTAATAAAAACTGTCTTACTAAGAGTATGTCTGCTGTTCCGAAACAATTAGCATTTTGCCATCAGAGTTCATCACCAAAGAAACAAATCCTTTGTCCATACTTCTCTTTTTATACCCAGTCACCGATTCTTGCTGACTTGTCACCAGTAAACCTTATCATTTAAATAATGTTAATCCAGCTGTTTCAAAGATCCCGGACAAGCCCCCACTTTTTACGTTCCCTCATCCCCTGGACCATTTGAGGGGAACGTAACAATGACATTTAAAAAAGTACCAAAACTTCTGCGTAATCATCCAACAAGGGATCAGTGACCAACAGTTTGGTTAAATTATTAAAGTCAATTATCAAACCAAAAGCTTTCTACTGTGTTTCACCAAATTGCCAGTATAAATGATAGAAACACTGACAAAAAGTCACAGTTGACTTAAGGTCAGAGAACCCTATACATTATATATACTTGTTGCATAAAGCAATACTCAGAGTGTGAACAGTGTGTAGGTATGTGTTTTTGCTGTTAGGCGGACTTCTGTATGTCAGGGCAGGTGGGGATAGAGAATCACTGGTTCTTCAGTCGATCAAAACCTGCCTCCAAGTTCCTCAGCTGTTTTCATCTGTGCAATTGCAAAGAATGCTGTTAAACTAATTGCAGTTGAGCTTTTCAACACCTCTCTCCTACTCTTTCCACACTTTGTGTAGTCACAGAAAGACTAAAAATCTTGGACTAGTACTTCTTTTTACCCACACAGGAAATAAATCAGGATTCAGTAAAGATATTGATAGAGAGCTACAGCTATACAAACCCTTTAACTGCAGTTATTTTGCTAGTTATTACCTGGTCACAGGTCTGTAAGAAAAAAAAAAAAAGACTGGGTGGAAAAAAAAAAATTTCAGATGCAGTTGAAGAGTCACACCCAAACGTCTTTCAGACATGAATGCAGAGCAGAACAGCATGAATGTCAGCCTACCATGGCAAGTCACCGCTCACGCTGCTTCTGATGTCTGAGATCTGAGTTTGATTGGCAGGATGAAACACGTGGGCACACCCACCCGCTTCATGAGAGAACAAAAGGGACCTGAGGTGGAAGCAAAATATATATCCTTTTTTTTTTTTTTAAGGATTGTTCTGTCTAATTATGATGGTTTCAACAGATAGCAGGAGCCAAAAACAAACAGGCCTGACAGGACAGGTAACAAAGCCTAAGGGATGCTGATGTCTCAGCTGTCTCAGAGCTCCACCTAGCGCTGCAGAGCCCAGATATGCATAAAAAGAGAAGGATTATAATGACAATTTATTAATCAATTTGGAGACGGTGTATTTTTATACACTACTGACAGAAAGGAGAAGCTTGCCTTGTCAGCGTGTGTTGCTTCATGTGATATGTGGGCATCAGTGACAGCAGCCACCAAGTTGTTCACATCTCTGACGTCATGAACGACTCCAGAAATAAGGACACGGCTTAAACCTGCTTTACATTTAGACATTTTTAGAATTCATAAAATGTCTAAATTGCCTGATTTTAGGCTAAGAGCTTAAATGTTATCCCTACAACAAAAAATACAAACAATGCATGCTTCTAAGCAAAACTGCGCAGGGCCGTTTCTAGCATTTTGGGGATTCTATACAAGTATCTGTTTGGGGAGGATTAAACCCTTTCAGGTGATCTGTGGTACACTTTAATCTCAAATTGATCACAAACCGACCCAAGCAATTTCAACCTGGAGAAAATGGCAATAAAAAGTGAACAATAAGACTCCTCTATGTCCATAAATGGAAAAGATGCTATTTTTACCTCAAAAATGTTTATTTAAAATTTGGGAAATAAAGTCTTTAAGATGAAACACATCGACCTAAAAAAAAATGCTCATCTGTTCATCTCCTGGCACTATTTAATGACCTTCATGAGACGCCAATCTCCACCAGATCATGGTAATCAGCCCCAAAGACCAGATGCCCTTTCTCAACATGTCCACAAGGTGGCACCATCATTAATTTCATAAACTATACACAATGACAAATAACTGCAACTTTCAAGGAGTTGCAAAACTGTTTTTGCTCTGTTTCATGCACAGTCCTTAAAAGAGATGAAAACTTTCAGGGTACCTCAAATCAGGTGCCCCACTGTTTCCATGGCAATAAAACAGTCACATCAAACATTCAAGTTTGTGCTTGATCAGATGGAACAAGGACATACACATACCATTCGGTTTAAGTGCACATATGCAAAATGTTTTTCAGGTAGAGACTTTTGTATGGCATAACCTGCAATGAAGTTATGTTATGAAGATGATTTGTCAACAAGATGGCAAATAAATCTGTACAACATACAACAAATGACATATAACATGTCAGAATTTTGGGTGTGTTCTTCAAAACTTCACGTGCAAGGCGCATAAAACACTATCTGGTTGACCTAATTGGCCATTACAGATCCAGTTTCGCAAGCATTCTTTAACACAGCCAAAGGTGTGTGCTGTGCTCAACACTATAACTATGACAAAGACGATGACATTAAAACTGTTGCAGTTAGTGGTGAGAGGTGAACAAAAATGTGTGCCATAGTGGTTTTTTAGTGGCTGTTTTTAGGCTTCTTTGTGCCAAATGACCACCAAAGCCTACCTGGGTGCTGGTGCCTCTACAGGCCTCAGCATGTTATATTTTAAAGTTAATGACAATATAGTTAGAAAAAGACTGAACAAACATAGCTTGTTTGGAAAGGTTGGCAGAAGATCGCAAGAAACCAGATCTAAGTGGAGAGCATGACCGTAACGCAGACCTCCACATTTGGGGAAAACTAAACAAAGCGTGTGAGCACAAACAGCTCATGCCAGCTGTCAAGCATGGTGGTGGAGGGCTCATGAGATGGGTTTGTTTTGTAGCCACAGGGCCTGGGAACCTTGTTGTCATTGAATCTCTCTGTATATCAGCCCATATATGAGCCCATGTGTCTGACAGCTACAGTTTTTCCCCAAAACTGGGTCGTGTAACAGAATGACTGACAAAACAAAGAAACAAAAAAAATAAAATCAAGGTAACAGCACTCTTAAAATTCATATCTCAACTTGACTGAAATGCTGCGACGGAACCTTAACTGTGCATAAATTTTAAATTAATATTTGCACAGTGCTGTTGCTGGCAGTTGACAATCTATTGTGACTGCTACTTGCAGCATGCGCTGTGAGAGTCACACATACAAACATAGACATTCTTGTTTGGTTATCTCTTTAATAGCAATCAGTGTCATTCATGTAGCCACAACCATCATAAGTAAGCACTAAACTATTACTCTGACCCTAAAAAGTCTAGAAGTTCCCCCTTTTGCAAATTTTCATTGAAAGAATGAATGAATCTATAATGGGCATCTAAAGCAAACTACTATGCCATTTCGGAGCAGAACAAAACAACTCCCAATCTTTCCTTTCATACAACCCTCTGATTAGCCCCTGCTCTCAAACATGGAAAACAAGTTTAAAAGTGGAACTGTCAGTCACCTTTTTAACTGTCCTATAACTGTCATTTGCAGCCTAAACACACCCTCATTCTTCACCTCATCTGCCTTTAAATACAGGTGCGGAAACAGACATCGGACATGAACGCTCTTGTCCTTTTTATCAGGTATGCAGCATTTATAACATCTATTGTTGACTGCTTGTAATGATTGCGCAGAACGTCGAATCGCATTTCATTTCGCTCATGTTTTTTTTTACTCTCAGGAAAAGACTTTCTACCACGCTTGTAAACAAGGCAAAATGAGTGACGGTGAGTCTCTGATTAAGCTAAAAAATATCATGTATTGTTTGTTCCATTTGTGCAATTGCTATTCAGTTAAATTCTGTTGCAGAAAACTGCTTTCATTTTCAAATCACAAATCGTGCTTGGTTTCTCTTTATCTAATCTTTTTTTTTTCTTATTTTGTTTTTTGTTTCCAACTATGGCCGCCATTGAAGTAAGTACTTTTACTTCATTTGATGGCTCTGCACTTGTGACGAACAGGTAACATGTACTTATAAAGCAATTTTCCCCTGTCAGGAGAAGAAAGAGGAAATTCCTCATGGGAAGGAAGGATCAGGATCCGAGGGAGAAGGATCAGGAGTAAGAAAAAGTTTCACACGTGCTTTCTGTTGTTTTGCTTTGTTGATTCTGTAATATTGTAGCATTCATGTGTGTCTTTGTCTTATCTCATGGAAAAGGAAAGGTACGATTTCAGCCTTTTGGAATTGAAAGTTTGCTGCCATCTGAGTTACAATAAATTTTTAATCAGTTGGTTTTCTAATGGTTGCTTACAGGGGAAAGGGAAAAAGCATGGAAAAGGAGGTGAACATGGACATGGGCATGGAAAAGGAGGAGAACATGGACATGGGCATGGAAAAGGAGGAGAACATGGGCATGGAAAAGGAGAACATGGGCATGGAAAAGGAGAACATGGGCATGGAAAAGGAGAACATGGGCATGGAAAAGGAGGAGAACATGGGCATGGGCATGGAAAAGGAGGAGAACATGGGCATGGGCATGGAAAAGGAGGAGAACATGGGCATGGAAAAGGAGGAGAAGATGGGCATGGAAAAGGAGGAGAAGATGGGCATGGAAAAGGAGGAGAACATGGTGAAGATAAATAAATGATGAAGAACTCATTGAATCAGCATTATCTGATGACTGTAAAGACACAAACATATCCCTAATAAACTTATGCAAAAAGAAGACTGTCTTGTTTATTTACATAAGTATTACAAATTACAACTACAACAGATGTGTCCGAATATTTCAAACTTAATACTATAAAATTCAATAATGTTTGCTGATGAATCAACAGGTTTTGATACCAATTAGTTATTCTCAAAAACATAAAAACTAAAAATGGCACAATTGTATAAAGTTATTCGCAAGCTACAAGTGTTAACTATATAATATTCAATGGAAGAAAGCCGTTCAGAAACATCTACATACATTAGATCGTAAACATAGCTGTAACAAAAGAACACGCTATATGAATCATTAAACAAATAAAGACGTATAGGTAAGGACAACATTCTTATTTATCCTGATAAATAAACATATATATATATATATACATATATACATATATATGTGTGTGTATATGAAGGGCAAAATGTGGCCCAAGTGCCATAACTGATTTTCATGTCCCACAGTGTCTTGAAAGTAGAATTAAAATAAACATAAAAAAACATCATAAGAAGCAACATTTTGCTAATGATTCTGTAACTGAATGATTGCAGTGGTTGTGTACTGTTTCTTCATTCATTTTCAAAACGGTGTGTTTCTGTGACTACCTCAACAGCGTTGCAAAACCTGTAAATCCTGTTATTCAGTCCTTTGCTAGTTTAGTAAAAAAATAGATAAATATGTCACCATGCGTTTGTGAATTGTGGAAAGTGCTTCAAAGAGGCGCTGCAAGATACGTCACTGTAAATGAATGAAATTGAAGTCAACGCGGACAGCACAAAGCTGTGTTTTGTGCTTAAAAACCTCCATCAGAAACATCTATTTCTAAATTATCCACAGCAGTGACATCGTTCGCAGCAATGTCTCCTGTGTGAAATTAAATTTTGCTTCCCACCGACGGCTGTGTTATTATCTGCAGCAGCACTGCAGTGAGTCACATGTTGAGTGACGCAGTTGCCTCTACTATGCTTTATTGTGTATAATAGTCGACATTTTCTGACTCACAGTGCTATTCTTAGCATGGCAGTACTGCTCAGGAGAATGAGATTACCTGACATCATCCAAATACATTCTCTTGAGATCCTGCCTCACGTTTTATATCTAAAGGCTGATTAACACAATGTGCTTTTCTTCTCTTGATTCCTAATCTCTTAGCAGTCCTATGCTCACTGACCCAGGATGTGGCATCTTACCAAACTTTCTTGGCATGAGTTTTGCTCTTATTAGCTACAACATGTTCCTCTGCAGTCTCACAAGTTTCTGCAATATCCTCCTGGAATGCTGACTTTAACCTCCTATGACCTGAACTTTTTCATGGCATTCATTTTTAATTCCTCTTTTCTATTTGGGCTGATTGGGACCTGGTGAATGTAAAAACAAATAATTATCTTTTTACATGATGTAGTTTCTGAGAAAAATGATATCCACATATGAGGACATTCGTTTTAAATGTCGATAGAACAATATAAAGTCACAGTTGAGTAATGATGTGCAAAACTTTATTCGGTGTCTGAACACAGCAGCGTTTTTCCTGAGTACAAAAACAAAATGAGGAACAACAATTGTGCCCCTTTGAACAATGTGGCTCTTTTGAAGTGCTGTAACAAAGCAAAAAAAGTCAAAGATTTGATCATGAAACACGAAACATTTCAGGTGGCAGTATAATAACCTTGTAAGTGGATATCAGGCCCTTGTAGAACAAAAGTTACTATTGTGGTCTAGACAACCCAAAATGTGACGTCCACACATGTGGACGCCAGGTCCTAGGAGGTTAAGTCCAATTCATTTACATGGACTTTTGACCAGAAAGAAATTGGAATATTGAAGAATACTTCTTACTGCTTCCCTAAGAATGAAGAGAGGAAGTAGTAGCTAAGTGCTGCTAATCAGATGCATCTGATTAAGTAATTACTGGTTACTTAATGAGCACCTCTATAAAGACAGAAGTATTCGCAGTTTGCTCCAACTGGGAGCATAAAATTCTCCAAAATGTCTTGATATGCTGAAGCAATAGGAGTTCCTTTTACTGGAAGCAAGGTGCCGAGCCCAACTCCTGAAAAAACCCAGCACCATAATCCCGCCTTCAGCAAACTTTACACTTGACAATGCAGTCAGACAAGTATGGTTCCCCTGGCAACCGCCAAACAGACTCGTCCATCATTCCAGAGAACCCGTCCAGAATTCCAGAGAAAGATGCTTTACTTTGTACTTGAACTCAGCTGCTCAGCCATGGAAACCCATCCCGTGAAGCTCGCTATCCTCTGTTCTTGAGCTAATCTGAAGGCCACATGAAGTTAGTTTGGAGGTCTGCAGAAAGCTGGCAACCTCTGCACAAGATGCTCCTCAGCGTCTATTAATGCCGAAAATAAATGAACTCTGAAAGAAAATATTGATATGCACCTTTCTTTTAAAAAGCCTTTATTTCACAGTTATGAGGAAATCACAGATTTTACAATGACATGGCCTGTGAGCTTCACAGCAATGATGGCGACTTCCCAAACAATGTTAGAGAGTGTTAATTAGAACAAAGATGGAGAAAGGGGTCATTAGAGATGCAATGAGATAGGATTTTTTTTTTTTTAATTTAAGGCAGCATTTCTTGTTAAGACTTACTTTGTAATAATACCTTTATCCAAAAGGTGCAGCTTGTTAAAGACTGAACTGAAGGAAATGCCTCTGGTGTTACACTCACAAAATATACACAAGTAGTTAGTAAATACAGCCTCAGCAATCTGAGATGTGAAGTGTGTATGTTCAGCCGAGAGAAAAACTGTTCTCTGACCCATCATTAGCAGCTTTCTGGGCAAATCCACTCGATTATTTACAGACGTCAGTATCAATGTGAGAAACGACAAAAAACAGCAGACGAGTTTGAGGTGCTTCCAGTTGGTTCTTGTTCACATTTCTTTGGCGCTCAGAGGGCTGCTGGGAAATGTCTACACATTAAGAATGAAACAGTTATGATCTGTTGATGATGCAGTCTGCTGCATGGCTTTATGTCTAAACTACCTTTCTTACTATCAAAGGGGGCGAGGACCTTTTTTTTTTTTTCTTTTTCAGAAGAGTCCATTGACCTGTTCAGTCTCAGGGTCCAGGTCGATGTCATAGAAACAAGGCCGAGTGGGGAGGCCAGGGATGGTGGGCATCTGGGATAAACCGAGAGAGAAAGAATGGAAATTATGAATGAAAGTCTGACACGGATGGTTAGCGGGAAATCTGTCACCTAGACTTTAACGTTTAAACTTTAGTCTAGCCCCATTTTCTTTCTAGCTATGATGTTCCAAGTATCCAAGGACAACTAGGATGACTGGATAGAAACATCAGTGACATATAAGCTTGAATAAGATTGCAGATCTGAAATCAGAGTAAAAAACTAGACTTAGAGCTTGTATGAATGTCCCAGTAAAAAACAAAAGAGTAGTGTAATCAATGAGCTACAACAAGATTAAACGATTGAAGTCAGCTGCCAAACAAAAATGTTTAGACATCGTTTACGTTTTGTTTTTTTATTAATCATGCAGTCCCTTCATAATAAAAGCCTCTGGGTTAGACAATATTCGGTGGATAAAACAAAAGTAGACATCCTCTCAGGAACCTGACTGAAAATTTACACAAGCACTGTACCTCCATTTTTATAAGCATGCCTTTAATTTTAATTCGTACTTATGCAACTTTCTTCAACTCCACTTTATCACAGAAGCAAATATTCTGCTTTTCATACATTTCCCACATACAAACTTGAAGTATTAGAGAGTAGTAGAGAGTCAAGTCTTGCTTTATAATCTTATTTTTCATTTGTCTTGTTTTTGTAAATAAGCTACAATTCATAACGTCCCTGGATTTGCTGGAATAATACACTGTGACAGAAATAAATTAGTCACATATGATATTAAAAATATGATGCATTACTTGAAATACATTTAATCATGTTTACTATCAATTAAGCCTTTTTTTTTTTTTATTTAAATGTTTTTAGTGTGGCATGAGTACTTTTCATTTAGAAAAAAAGATCTGAACATTTCATTTCAGCCTAGGACCGAATATGGAGTTCACTACTTCACAGTAGCTGGCGCACATTCAGCACAAAAACTGTGAGAAACCATCAGTATACAGGAGCAGTTTGCAGTAATGGGGATACTGGTTGCACCAGTTCACTACAACAGTATGTGTGCTTTTGTGTTGCAAACACACATGAACGTTTTCTACTTGGAAAGACGGAAGAACCGGTTCTTCAAAATCTGCCTCGGAGCATCTCGGTTGGTTTGATCGTGAATGTCACGCGCTGCAAAGAACGATGTCAAACTAATCACAGTTGAGCTTTGCAACACTTCCTCTTTTTACCGTTTTCACACCTTGTTCAGATGCAAGAAGACTAACAGTGAGACAAAATTGCTGTTTTGGTCACTTATTACCAGGACACAGCTCTAATTCTAAAACATCTGGTTGTAGAAAAGGTTTCATTCAGATCCAGTTAGAGTCACACACACACACACACACACATGTGGAGCAAAACTACAGAAAGGAAGGGCATAAATGAGAGCTTACTGTGCCAACCAACGGGAAGAGAAAGCCAGCGCCCACACTGGCTCTGATGTCTCTAATTGGCAGGATGAATCCAGTGGGCACACCTTTCTTTTCTGCTTCATGTGACAGTGATAGGTGGGTCTTCGCCATGCAAATTGGAAGACTCCCGAATCCCTGAGGGAGAGGCAAAAAAAAGAAACAAAAACAAGGATCTTTACAAAGGTTTATTCTCTCAGCTCTTATAATGATCTCAACTGACAGCAGGAGTCGACAAACAGGCCTGACAGGACAGGAAACAACGGCTGAGGGATGTTCACCTGCTTGGTGTAGAGCGCCACCTTGTGTTGGGCCTCTGGGAGAAGCTCAATGTCATCTGCTCCGTAGATCTTCTGAGCAATTATTCGAATCTTATCTGCAATAGGAAGCTAAAGTGGAATCAAAGATAGATATTTTTAAGTCATTTATAAGCAGATTTTGTGCTGTTTTCAAAAGAGTGGCTGGTGAAAATCATTAAGTTTGGAGCCCTTACCTCCAAATCATACAGGAACTTGAAGTTGCTGGGAGCGCTAGAGGCCCTCTGGACGGCCTCACCAAGTGCCTCAGCACCAGCGCCACCCTCGGCCCAGTGGGAGCATCGCACGGCATCGAACGCTCCAGCAGCTTTAGCCATGGTGCACACCAGGTCCAGCTCCGCCTCTGTGTCTGTCCTGCACAACGAATGAGTGAGCAAAATAAAAAAAAAAATGTTTTGCACATATGTGCACATGCTTATATACATCATTTTATTAGATTTAATAATCTATCACTTACTTGAAACCATTCACGGCTACCACCACAGGCACGCCAAAGTGCAATGCATTTTCGATCTGCTTCCTCATGTTGCTGCAGCCCTTCTCCAGCAGATTGAAGTTCTACACACAGGTACACAAACACATTCATTTAAGAACTTACACAAACCTTTAAAGGTTGAAACGCTTGCATCACGTGTGATTAACCAAGTAAGGAGACGTGGCTCAAGCTCTCTGCTAATAAACTAATATATAAACAATCTTATCTTATAAGAATATTATCTTTTTTTTTTTAATTACCTCTTCCACATATTCCTTAGGGAGTGGCATCCCAGCAGTGACCTACACAAAAGCAACAAGAGAAATGTGAAATGTGTTGGTTCGTTCAATAAATCCCCAAATCTTAATAAGCATTTGAATCCTCCATTTTTTAATTATTAATGATTAATAAGATGCTTAATTTAAAGGTTAAACATAATTTTGTTGCACATTGTGCTGAGATTGTCTACCTAATAGAAAACTGTGAATAACATTCACACATACACACAAATGCACTGGTGGTTTTTTCCCCTCTCAAATTAAAGTTGCTTATGGTGGATCTGAAGGCTTCTCCTGACCTTATCATACACACACTGTTACAGTAGTGGTTTCTCACATTGAACGTGACTAAAGTTTCAAAATAATGAAGTCAGTGTATGTAAAAGTAATCGTCTATTAGCCAACAGCTCACAATTCAGGCTGTGCTAAATACTATGTTTCAACTCTTGGCTCTATATCAAGGGTAGGCAACTCCAGGCCTTGAGTGCCGGTGTCCTGCAGGTTTTAGATCTCAACCCTGGGTCAACACACCTGAATCAAACGATTAGTTCATTAGCAGGCCTCTGGAGAACTTCAAGACATGTTGAGGAGGTCATTTAGCCATTTAAATCAGTTGTGTTGGATCAAGGACACCAATCCAACACAACTAACCTGCAGGACACCGGCCCTTGAGACCTGGAGTTGCCTACCCCCCTACTCTATATGATGTGAAAGAGAGGGGGTCCTTCTCACTTGGTCTTCTCAGGCGAAGCTCTCGCAATGAATACCCCCCCCCCCCATCCCTTCTATTGATATCACAATAAAGTTGGCTCAAGTGGGAATTAAGCTAAAACAGCTTGTTTCACAGAGTGAATGAATGAGGAGCGTCACCAGGGCCAGGGGAAACTCACTGTTGGTCCTCCTCCGTGCATCTTTAGAGCTCGGACGGTCGCCACCAACACCACGACATGAGGCCTCAGGCCTGAGTAGCGACACTTGATGTTGAAGAACTTCTCCATGCCGATGTCTGCACCGAAACCAGCTTCTGTCACTGTTGGACATAATTGACACGAGCGGGAAAGTATATCAGAATCCAAGCCGTCAAGAATCCTGACTGCCTACATCACTTTTACAATTAACATATACGGTTTAAGCAAATCCTGTTAAAAATGCCAAAACACAGTCTTTTTGTCAGCTTACCTACAAATCCCTCAGGTCCGACCAGCTTCAAAGCAATTTTATCAGCCAGGATTGACGAGTTTCCGTGGGCAATGTTGGCAAAGGGGCCAGCATGGACAAACACAGGAGTCCCCTGTGGATTCAAATTACTCACATGAATTATTACAAAACTATTAATGCAAGGCAAAGGCATCTATTTTTTTTTCTTCAACGGCAATGTGAAAAAACAACAATATCGAACAACGTGAACTACAGAGCAATGCTTTTAACATCGTGCTCTCATGCTGCATATGAGCTGCACGGGTTAGCATGGCCACCGTGTTTCACCCACCTCCAACGTCTGCATCAGGTTTGGCTTGATGGCATCTTTCATCAGCACAGTCAGAGCGCCGCTCACACCCTACGGAGAAAGATCCATCACTTACATTAGTATCATTATCACAGCACTTACACTGCACGAGGTCACGTCACAGTGAACGGTTTACGACACTCACCAGATCCTCGGTGGTGATGGGATCGCCCCTCCGACTGGTGGCTACGACCATCTTAGCCAGCCGCTGCCGCATGTCCTCCAGGCTGCTGGTGAGGGCGAGCACAGCCATGATTTCGCTGGCCACCGTGATGTCAAACTGGGCCTGGAGGACACAACAGTGCAGTCATGCAAAGCAGAACTAAAACTAATGTTGTTAGAATCGTCCAAACAAACTTTCTTTCAAAGCTTGAACTGCTTTCTGTACATTTTATGACACCATGAAAGAAATTTGCCGCCTTTAGAGAATAACCATTTTTACCTCTCGTGTGTATCCCTTTTCAGTGGACGACTGGCCGATAGTGATCTTCCTCAGGAATCGATCATTGGTATCCAGCACTAAGTGAAACAGAAGGACATCATAAGTATTTGTATAAGATACACGATACACTCACAGCAGACCTGCTGAGGAGGAGGCCTCTCTGCTGTTCATACCTCTCTGCCAGGTAACAGAGCTTGGGTCGATGTCCAGGCGGGCGAAGCGGTTGATCTCCTCCTCGGTGAGCGCAGAAGGCTCTGTCTTCTCTATTCCCAGTTTCTAAACCAAAGAAGTAAACTTAAGTGTCAGAAGTAACCTGTGCACATCTGATTTAAAGCTTACACGTGCTGCAACTTGATCATTTACTTTGAGTCTGTTGATCTGGATCAGGGAGAATTTCCTCTCTCCTCCACTGAGTGGCACCAAACGGTTATACAGAGCCTGGATATTCACAGGGAGAGATGGATTATACTGGTGACTCATTAGATAACTTAGAGGAAGTGTACTTTTATACACCAATGACAGACGGGAGAACCTACCTTATCGGATTGTGTTGCTTCATGGAATATCCGGGCATC